>JAPMOQ010013892.1:99854-123527 GCA_026543055.1 Argiope trifasciata
AATTTATTCATTAAACGAAAATTTCTTTTCATTTTGACAAAAAAATATGAAATGACTTTCCGAACAACCCAATAGAATAAAACATCTTATCAATTTTCGAATTTGATGCATTTCTTATATCGCACATTCTTATGATGATTTTTCGTTATAATATTCCAAGTTTAATTATTCACTAACTAAACTAATCTGAAAAAAATCTGCTGTTTTTGAAATTTTTTTAAAAATTTTTAATATTTGGATTTAATTAAAAATCTTTGTTGATATTTGAGGTCAGCTGGTGCAACTAAAAATTATTAAAAGTTCTTTGATAGATAATTCTGACAAAATGAAAAAAGGTTCTTTAAAATCCTTTTAATAACTTCTCTATTTATTCTTTCTTATGTATGTTTATTACCAATATTGTATAATATTTATACTATGAGAACATGATCTTTTCAAAGTTCTATATGATATTTTTAAAGAAAATTATCATGTGCTATATTTTAAAGTGTTATAAATTGTAATTAGAAAATAACGAATTGATAACAGCTTTAGAAATTATGAAAAAGAAAAAAAAAATGAGATCTTTAATTAATTCAAGATTCAGTGATATTCGCTGAAAAAATAATCATTTGTTCTGAGTAACAATTTTTTTCGCAAATTAATCAGTGGGAAGCAATTGTGTTTCTGAAGTGAATTCAAGCAGCTGTAGCATTGGGGGCCGCAGTCGCTGGAGCTGAAAAAAATTATCATATCATCAGTAAATGAATATTTCTATGAAAAAGTCAATACAAAAATATATAGTCTTTAGAATTCAGAGTTTAAATTAATCGTTAAATAATATAAATAGAAATATAATTAAAGTACAGTGCATTTAAGTATTTTTTAACGTTGCACTTCTATATAACCTGCAGGAGGTGAACAAAAATGGATGTGTAATTCCTGTAAATGTAGAAAGATTGATTAGAAAAAATTGGCCGATAGAAAGGTTGTGGGAAAAAAGGAATGAAATTGGGAAACACTTGTTTTAGAGAGGGGAATTTCCTTAATCTAGGAGTGAGATTAATACGTCAAAATACTACACATATATGTATATTTTGATGCTAATATTTATGAATATTAGCATCCTATTTTATAAACATATTATTTCATATATATTAAAATGCTAATATATATAAATGTTAACATGCAATTTTATATAAATATTGTAATATGTGAGAATAATTATATGCTAATATGCATGAAATAAATACGTTAATACGCATGAAATTAATGCGTTAATATGTATGAAATTACTTTAATATGCTCTAATTTCAAAATTAGACAACAGTAATTTATGAATTGATTCACTAACTATAAGTAAATTGAAAATGAATTGTATTTCAATAATATTGTTACTAAAATTTAGAATCTCTTCAGGTCAAGATATCCAAATAATTCGCTAGTTTTACCAAGAAATTCATTTCATATTAAATTAAATATTATGCTAAAGATAAGATAAAAAATTTTTAACCTCTCATGAAAATCTCTGTTCATATTCTAGAATTTCTTTTCTACAACCAAATATTGTGTCAATCGAAAAGTTTGTACTGCTTACTTCATGTCTTATCGACACTCTTTAGACCGATTACCTTGGTAATATTTTTAAAGTTTATTGATTTTACAAACTTTGAAGTTTATCGCTCTGAATATTCAAATAATTATATACTTATATACAGGGTGTGGACAAAATAATAAAAATACTTAAAAGTTTTGGTATCATAATCTTTGAATATCTTATAAACAATCAAAACTTGACATATTTTAATATTTTATAGCTTTGTTATTTTTATGGTTTGATTTGTTTATTAAAAATAACTGGGTTTTTTTCAGAAAGTTTTAAAAAAGTGGTTATAATCTTATAAAAATGACAGACCTCCCGGACTTTCAAAGAAGCCAAATGGTTGGTGCTCGTATGGTAGGTGATAATGTAACCAAAACTCCTCAATTTCTTAGCTTTTTAAGAGGTTCTGCCTCAAAATAATGTCTGCTTTTGAAAGCGGAGGAAAAAAGTCTTCAGCAAAACACAGGTCTAGTCGAAAGTCGAAGTTGTCTGTGAGACCGTCGGACTTTAAATCGAATTGTATCGAAAGGATAGCAAGACCACGGCTCCTTAAATTACTGCAGAGCTCACTGAACACCTACAGAACCTAGTTTCCACGAAAACTGTTCATCGGAAGCTGCTTTTGGATTCCACGGAAGATCTACAATTAGAAAAAATGTTTCAAAGCATTTAGAGTAGTGTCGAAGCCTCCAGTACCAGTCCCACGAGCAGTGGAAAAATGTGATTTTCGCTGACGAATCCTCGTTTACAATATTTTTGACCATCTTCCGAGGGTTCGTTTGGACACAGCCGAAATAAGCATTTCATTTAGGCTGCCTTCTACCAACTGTAAAACATGGAAGGGGATTTGTGATGATTTGGGCTGCTATTTCTAGCAGGGGGTCAATGATTTTCCTTCATGGAAGAGTTAGAAACGGAGACTATTTAGTAGTTTCGGGCAACAAAGTTCATCTTATAGTCCAAGAGCTTTTTCCGGATGGGAACTCCATCTTTCAAGATGATAATTCACCAATCCATACAGCAAGAAATGTTAAAGAATGGCACGAGGAAAATTCTAATGAAGATGAGCATCTCCTCTGGCCAGGGTCGGCCATCTGGGGGGGGGGGTTGCGATGGATGCTATGCATCAGGTCCCCACGAATTATGCGGACCACCATGATTAAGAATTAAAACAGTGTTCTGAACAATAATAATGCTAAAAATACTAAAAGCCTATAAGTTTGTTTCCATGTGGCTGACGAGCATCTTCTGACGCCTTTATTAGGAAAAGATCTCAGGGATATCTATAAAAATGCGGGAAAAGTTCACTTATGAATAAGGAAATCCCCTTCAGACATGTTAAGACAGAGCGCCGTTCCCGGCGCACAGTAATTCCGGGTTCAAATGAGCTTGTAATTCATCGGCTATATTAAATTGTTTAAATAAAATGTAGAACGAGATATATTAAGCGATCAACTCCTAGCAGTGCTAACTTTAGAAAGAATTACTATAGCGAAGAAATTTATGCTCGACTGTTGATAAAACAAATCCAAATTAATATAAGTAAAAAAACGGCATGACTTAAATTACTATTTCAGAGAATTGTAGATGTGATTCTATTTTTTAGTATGTAATAATCTTTCCCACGAAATAATACTCTGTGCTAGTGGAACATTTGAACAGAATAAAAAATTCCACAAACTAAATTATCAATGATTTAGTTAATTCATTACAAGATCAAACTATTCCTACCTTAAGAAATGATGTTCTTAACAAATTTAAAGATAACGCAAATGCAGCTACGTTTTGCAATATCTAAATGGATTCTATTTCTGATATTTCCCATAAAAAATAAATTTCTGTCTTTACTAGGAATATAAATTTTGAAGAGAAAAGATTAAGTATAAATGAGTCATTTATAGGGTTTATTGTAGTAACTGGTGTGACTGGAAATGGACTAGCCAAAAATCAATTCTGAAATATTAAGTGGGCTTTATTTAGATACTAACCTCCTTTGGTGACCAATCGGTACGCCAATCTTAATACTCTATAAAATGGTTAGTAACATACTTTATGAAATATCATTGTCAATTAAATACTTTATGTAATTTGTCTCTTAATAGCTACTTCATCAAAATATTTTTAAGGTTCAAAATTTGATAGTGATATAATTCACTCATGCATTTATAAAGGCCTTAAACCTATAATGCACTTTATGTATCTCTAATTATCTGTTAGCTCACGCAAAACTTCATTATTAAATTAAAGTGGAGATGATTAAGCTACGATTTATATAAAAACTTTTTTTACAGAAACTATTCATCTTTTTTTAATGTCAATATAAAAATCAGAGTCCATCAGCATTTGAATTTTATGTGTACTACAGAATAATTTTCATAATTTATATAATATTTCTAAAATTATTCACAAAAAGTTTTCAGATTCCCCTCTTTTAGTTAATAGTGATATTCAAATATTTATAAATCAGTCCATTTTAAATACTTAGTTAATTAAAGTTTATCTCTTTTTATTTAAAATATTAGTGTTAGAAAAACATCTTGTTAAATGTGATTCAAAGAACAGAGGATCCAGAAAAGAGCTAAATATTCTTCATTTATTAAAGCATTTATAGACTCGTATTACATACTATGTGATTATTTTCTTCATTTAGACCCTCTTCAAAATGTATTTCTATTATTTAAGTTTTACAAATTAGCTGTTGGGCCTTGAATTGATATATATTGAAAATATATATATTAAATCATGTTTGTCTTTAATTAGCGGAATTATTTAATTAATAATACTGTAAAAGTCATAAAAACCTTTCTTTACATTTTCTTTTTTAAAAAAAACTTATTTCTTTTCATACAGACATGTGCTGAAAATTATTTTTTATATGTTTAATTTGCAATAACAGTCTATTTATTTTTTTAATTTGAGTTAATGTAGATTTGATGGCGACGTACTGATGAAAGATTTTTTTTCCTACACTCGCGTGCATCTTGTTTTATTTTTACTGTGAGAAAAATATAAAAAAAATTATTTTAAGAAAATCCTTAAAAATATAAATTAAATTTGTTGATTAAAATATTAGTATCACTAAAACTATAATTTTTTGATCGTTAATATGATGTAAGTATCAATTTTATGCTATAATATTTTCAAAAATTATGGTAGAAAAGGCCGAAAGTTTGCTTAATTTTTAATTAATTCAAATTCTGATTAAAATTTCGAAAAAAAAAATTGCTCCGAGGTGCACATTCCTCGGTGTATGTAGGATCCCCTAGATGTAGATATGCCATATTTGTAGATACAACGATTTGGTCAGTAGAGAGCCAACACTCACATTGAGCTTTATTATAAGTATAGATTATTTATCGCAGTGGACAGGCATGCGACAACTGTAGAAACAGAAAAGGGTCAAAAATGTAAAATCTAGAAAAATTTCTGTATTCTCTCATACAATTTATGTATGTGCCTGCCTTATGATACTCTTTTAATTTTATTGATTTGTGATATCTCTTCCAGTAGAATAAAATACATTTTTTTGTTGTTATTACAAAGTTTGTCTGCTTTTTTTCTGCCTCTATAAAAAGACGGGAAAATCTACAAAAACATTTAAACATTACTCTCAAACCATTATGCGACATTCTTTGTGAAGTCAAAATAGATACGGTTATAGCAGTGTATATATAGTTTGAATTAATTTGTAATTCATTGGAAGAATTTATTGATGCAAATTATACAACAGTATAATTACGTATAATAACAGTATAATTAATAATACAATATTGCAACAGTTAGGAAGCTAAGTCTATTGGATTCAATAAAGAAATGACATTTATTTTATGTTTAATAGAATGGTTTACAATATTGTTCAAAATTAGCTATTAATAAACTATTTAAATAAAACTAATAGTTTTTGTCCGGGCTTTAATTTAGTCAAAACTATTAAAGCTGAAATCCAAAATTTAAGAACGAAATTTAAATCTTATTTAGACGAAGCAAAAGCGATAGCATATAACGAATCTTTAAAAACATTTTCTTGAAAAACGAATTCGAAAAAGAAAAAATATATATATATCTCGAAACAGCAGAAAATGAAATCATAGAAAACTTGATTGAGGAATTTAGTTGTAATTTTTTAATTCTGTAACGGTACTGGTATTGCACAGATATAAGACAGATTTGAAAGTATTTCAAATTAATCATTGACGCAAGAACATTAGAAAAAAAATAAAGTTGAAAATTGCTTCAAAAACTTTGTAACGTTTTGTAACAGTGATGTAAATGGAAATTTAATCTAAACAATTACTTTGCAACGGTATTTGATTTTGAATGGAAGGGATTAAATAACTCACAACGCATATTGCAGTATATACCAATTAATAATCATAATGATTTATTTTAAACGTATTAAGAGTGTTAAAATATTCTTTACAATGTCAGTTACTAAATATAATAAATGCTGAACTCTCTTTCAGCAAATTAAAATTAAATAAAGGATTATCTTCTGTCGCGCATATGGGTATAATACTTAAATGCTCTTGCTATACTCAGTATCGAAAAATAAACAGGAAAAATTATAATTTCCCCGGAGTAATTAATAGCAAAAAAAATCACGCATCATTAAATAAATATGCTCATGCTGGGGGATTTTTTGTTACTTTGCTAAAAATTTAGGACACCAGATGGTTTCTTGCACCTAGGTCCCTACATAGAGAAGGCCGTCTCTACATCTAGCCACCACAATCCCCAGATCTGAACCTTATTGAGCATTTATGGTCGATTTTAGAGAAGAAGTCCATCGTCTCTAAAAGAACTGGAGAGTGTTTTAACTAGAATGGGCTAAAGAATGGCTAAATTTCTTTGGTAACAATTCACAATTTGTATTAATCAATACTTCAGGGAACTGAGACTGTAAATGCCGCAAAAGGTGTACATACACTATGTTAAAATATATTTTGTTGATTTTTCAAGATGTTTCTCTTATTTTGTCCAACTCCTGTATTATAAATGAGTCGGGTCCATCTAAGCAAAATTTAGTGTAAATACCAATATCTGTTTCTGAAAAAAAAGTCTAAATTCAAAATGAATGCTGTTCTACATCAAATAGCTTTTTTCCTCTTTCTTTAAAAAGAAAAATTGTTCTTGTTGCTTAATGTTATCCCTAATAGGTTATAAAGAAGCAAAAAAAATAATTACATTTTGATTTCGGACTTGATAAATGATGAAAGTATGATTTAAAGCTCGTTAGATTTCAGCTTCTAATAAAAGTGAACTCCATTGAATTGAAAATAAATTGAATTGAAAATAAATCCTTCGTCTCTAAAATACTATAAAAGATAAAATAACTTAATAAAATTTGAGGTCAAGTAGGGAATATCAAAATTTAAAGAATAAGGCAAACATAAATATAGATTTATGTCAAATTTTTAATTTTGTCAGAATACGATGATTTGCTTCGGTAGTTTTTCCAAGAGCACTAGATTAGAAGAAAATAAAATGCTGAGTAAGATTAGACACTATACAAAACAGTAAATAAATAAGGTATGTCATTCTTTATTTTATAAAAATTGTTTTTTATAATGATTGGTAAACTGGAATTTTTTAAACCTTCGGTTGAATTCAAATGGAAGAAAGACATTAATAAATGGAAGGTTCCTAATTAAATAATAATCATTTTTACTCAAAATACAGTTAAATAATTTATATCGTTAATTATAAAAAATACTCCTTGTTTTCAATTTCTTACAAACTTCTATGAATATAAAATAAGTTGCAACATTATTTACAAAACTGTTTACATTTTTTGCATATTGGAAGACTAGAACATTTGCTTCTAAAAACGCTTGCATTTCAATAAAACAAAAATGTCATCTTTCAAATTATAATTTACAAAAAAATTCTTGTTGTCGATATCAATACGGATTCGATATGAACAACGAGTATTCAATAGTAAAGAATGACTGGCAGAATGGCTCTTTAAGTTATTTTAATTTTTAAAAAGCAATGTTAAAAATAGAACTTACTTTTATCCATTTTGCAGCATGTATGTATTATAGCGCAACAAATTGGATGGAAAATTGGAAAGAGACAAGTTAGGCAAGCAAACGCATTGCTTCTTAGTGGGAACAGAATCAGTAATAAACTCATGATTGCAAAAACTTGGAAAAGAGTTTTCTCGGCAGATAGAATAAGTTCCATGACCTATAAGGAGTTATAAAATAAATCAAAATGACGATATCATTATTTTACCCTCTTAAGTAACATTTGACAATTTTGGCGACAAGCTGTTTCACCAGGAAATTTTACAATTAAATATTTTACATAAATTTGCTTTTGATGCTTTATTCAGAAAAATGTTGTTCGAATTTAGATAAATATGTAACATGACCTGTTAAAAAATTTATACCGTTCTATTCATTGTGAATGTATCTTCTAAATGTTGTAGCATTTCACATGGATTTTAACGTTAATGTAATAAAAGAAAACACACTAATATGTTTAAGCTTCCTCTATTACAAAAAATTTAACAATTCTTATTAAAGTTAAACATTAAAATTTCAAAGAATTGTAATAAGTTGCATATTTTCATCTTCTAAAGTATAACTGTGCAAAGTATGTGCGATCTGTCTACATACATACAAGAACACAGAACATGCACATAACATCTATTTTTATTAATGGTGAAATTGTGCGGTGAATGGACAGAAATTCAAGAATATTTAAAATGCTGTTTTATATTTGAAACTCATAATCAAGGCCATTCAAATTCTTGGATGGGAAAAAACAGAACTAACATGAACCGTACACAATAAAAACACGGAAATTTTTTTTAAAAACATATAAAATGTCTTCTTATTTTTAACATAACGACTGACTTGAGTTAAAATTAATTACTATATTCATTTTATAAAAAAAAATCTATCTTTAAGATACTTAAATCTTTTCTTGGGTTGAATTCCTATTTTCCAAGGAAAAATATTCTGCACGTCTCTTTGCACCAATTAAAAAATGTAAAAGATTCAATATGGATTATAAATATTTATTATAAAACTCAACTAAATTTTAAATGACTTTTGGAACTGAAAATAAAGTTGGTCACACTAATGGTTTCAAAAATATTAAATTCATAAAAAAAATTTCTCCGATCATGTAATTTTAATCACATTATTGAATTTCGAACCTCTAATAAAAAAAACTGGAAGTCATTGCATAATCGCGTCAGAGATAAATTCACTACTCCGGTGCTTCAATAATCTTAGAATAGATCGAATATTCTTATCTTCATAATACTCCGGTGGTGGAAACTAAGGTTCATTTCTAATAGCCATCACCCACCACAGTACAACTTCTTTCGTAAAATATATGTTTCTTCATGATGCTGAAGCAACCAGATTTAGATTTAATGCAACCATCTGGGAAGCTGAAACCAATCATCGAACGATTTTATTCACATATAGGTGCTATCAGGTGATAAAAATAATTATGCAAGAAAACAGAGCACATATTTCAAGAGGGCAAACATAAGTAAGGTTTAATTAATTAGAGATATCATTTTTTGAGGATAGTTAGGAGTAACCAAATTCGGAAGATTTCGCTCTGTATTACTAAGACATCAGAACGAGGGATGAATTTAGAAATAGGTAAATTAGGTAGTTACACACGTCTAAGCTGAGAGAATGCTTCAAGTAAGTCGATCATAAAACTTATTTTTTCTAGTTGCCAAAAGAAGCAAGTCTGTAAAAACCACTAATTCTGCGAATAACAAAATATTAGAAGAATAATAACACTTTATCAAGCATATTTGGGCAAAATCGTACAGGTTTCATCCTGTTCACTTAGTTATTAGACATTTATAAAATCGAGCATCTGCTTCAGCAGTATTATAAATAAATATGAATACCGGGTACACAAAAGCCATGGCAGCTTAATAAAAATATATATTCACAAAGTTAATAAAATAAAATACATTAACCTGAAATAAATCACTAACATGTTGAAAATATTCTGAAATATATCATCTTTTTCAAAAGAAGAATCGCATAATGTGTACTGTTCAGGATAATAAGTAAATCCATCCAGAAAATAAAGCTCGGATTTTTTATTCACAGAAGCCAGTCATTCAAAATATGTGTATGCATTCTAATGGAAGAGTGAAGCATTCCCGAGGAATAAGATTATTGAACATATATAAGCAAATTACTGGAAATATTATCATGGGTTAATATATGTGAACATTTTGAATTTTTTTATTGTAACAGAACGATTGAATTTTCTTTAATTCCTTTAGAGTGTGTAATAATAACAATTATTATTTATGAAAATTCAGAATATATACTTAGTATGATTGCACAAAATAATAAATGGTACCTCAAAATGTGCATACATAGCTTTTACACCATATTAGAACATTAATATCCTTACCAACTTTTTAATAAATCTTTTACAAATAATATGAAATAAATACTTAAAAGAAGGCTGAATTGAAATTGTTAATATTTATATATGATTCAGATCAAACTTGATATAAGACTGAAAGAAAAATGGAAGAATAAATTCAAATCAAAAAGAATTAACCTTGAAACAAGAAACATGAGCCACTCTAATATGCTATTTATATTCATTGTCAGAAAAATGAATTTATCTAAAATGCCTAGAATCGAATGCAACAGTTTCACAAAAGGTTTCGTGATTTTTTTTTATTATTTTTAGAATCGAATTTTATTCTTTCCTTATTTTATTGGAGATGGATTTTTCAGCTTCAATAACTTTTAAGAATAGTTCATATTTTTATCGCGCACGATGATATTTCTTTGCAATCGATTTGTTGTTCCTGTATAATAGAAATTCGGCATTTCTTCCTCTTTAACTTTCTGATAAGCAATAATAATGATTGGTGTCTTCTTAAAAATTGAAACATACTTGAGAAAGAAAGTACTATTAGGTTGGTGCGTATGAAATGTCGGATTCTTAAGTGATTGTATAAAACTGCATATCTTTCTTCAAAAGCTGTTTATTCAATCAAAGTATGCTCCATTCGCTTCAATACACTTCTCCTAACGAGATTTTAAAGCGTAGATGCCTGTCTTAAAAAAATTTTGGTCTTTAGAATTAATAAACTCTGATATCGAGTTTTTTAGACTGTCTTCATTTTCATAGTGTTTGCCCCTTAAAAACAGCTCTAAATGCTTGAAAAAATGAAAATCGGTAGGCGAGAGATCCGGTGAATATGGTGGATGCTGCAAAACTTCATATTCCAGTTCGTTCCAGCTTATTTCGCTCTGTCAGTGCGTGCGGTACTTGTCCATCTTCTTAACCTTGCCAATCTCAGAAAGGTGTCTCAATATCGTTGTATGGTCAACTTTCATCCTGATAGCAAGTTCCCTCGTGGATACGGCTGGATCCGCTTCCACTAGAGCCTTCAGGTCATCATTCTTCACAGACGTTTTGGGTCTTCCGCGCGGCTCATTTTGCAGTGAAAAATCGCCAGTCCGAAATTTTTCGAACCAACGCTGCACTTTCCGATCGTTAACCGTATTCTCCCCAAACGCTTGGTTTATGTTGCGTGCAGCTTTTGCAGCACTATTACCAAGTTTGTACTCATATAAGAAAATGACGCGAATGTCGGCAGAGTTCATATCGGCAATAAACTCAAAAGAAATAACAAAAGGGAAGACCTTCGAGAAAACCTATTTTGCTGAAATGAGTCTCTGGCAATGGACAATACGACTATGAATGAGGTTATGCCAAAGACAAAAGTATAACGAAAACAGGGAGACAAACGTCCGCATGTAAAGAGAATCCGACATTTCATACGCACCAACCTAATAGATTAAGGTTAAAGGCTATTACAAATTATTCAAGCTTGGAATTTACTTTATAATTACACTATTGTTATCAGTGAGCATTAATGTACGTGTAAAATGACCCAAACACTTTCTTAAAAATCTCACAAAGATTAAATACGCAAGTTTTTATATTTTGTTTGTTATTGAAAGTCAATGATATGATTATCTTGATATATTAATGGTTAAAGTAGCTGGTATTTT
The DNA here is from genome assembly GCA_026543055.1 of Argiope trifasciata. Classification (NCBI taxonomy): domain Eukaryota; kingdom Metazoa; phylum Arthropoda; class Arachnida; order Araneae; family Araneidae; genus Argiope; species Argiope trifasciata. Next base: position 111,471 of record JAPMOQ010013892.1, read on the forward strand.
CAAACTAGAGACCTTTGGCTTTGTTTTTTGATACACACGAGGAAAATCAGACAAACCAAATAATATCCCCCGAAAACACAGCTGAAAAACTGGTGTCAAAATGCACATTCATCATATCTGTTTTTAGAGTTATTCTACTTGAATGGTTATTTTAAAAATTCAGACAATTGTATAATTTTTATATTAAGAAACACATTCTAAATTTATCTTTTTCTCCCTTTCTTTCTTTTTATTTGTTTAGTTTTCCAGTTCAAATAACTAAATAATCATCTCATTGTCAGATTTTATACATATGAAAATTATGATAGTAAACTAGTAAAGCAAATTTTATTCATCCAACTTGTTGATGTTTGATATTTCAGTTATCCTATTTACATGTGTATAAACATACTGACAAATTTGCTATTGAGGGATTTCGTTCAAAATAAGACACATACTTAGAATATTGAGTTAAACAATTTACAGGACATAGACGTTGTAATTAAGTTTTTAAAATTAATTTAATTAATTCTTTGTAAAAGTACTTTTTTGAAATTTTTTGACTATCATATCCCAGTTCTGCCTTAAATATTCTTTAAAAGAATAAGAACTGAACTTATTAGTTCCAGTTGTTTAGAAAATGGAAACGAAAGGAAAAAGCTTCATATTCCAAGAGCTAGGATCAAGCCTTAAGATATGCCAAAATTTTCATATTACATCATTTTTTTCTTTCAATTCAGCTTTTATATTGATTTAAATAATAAAGAAAATCTTTCAGCTGGATTTAAAAATGAACACTCAACTTTTTCGGCAAAGGCATTTTGATTCAGCACTTTTTTTTCAATGATACAATGTAAAAGATTAATGAAAACAGACGCTACCCATACAAATGAATGAAATAGATATGTTAGACTTTTTTAAATCCTTTTCTAATTTAAAATATTTCGAGCAAGTAGAAATAATATTCTAGTAACCTACATTTACATGACGATATGACTAAATTGTCTCACAATAATACAGTAAATTATTATCATTATGTTCAGATTTTGAATATGAGTAAAAAGATTAAAATGGTATGAAAGTAATCCATATTAATTCTGAAAAGAACCTTTGACACAAACCTCTGTCAAAAAATAGGCCATTTGAAAAGCAAATGTCAAAAAAATTTATTCACAAAATAAAAATTCAAGAGAAATAAAAAAGTAAAGCTACATCTAATTTACCTTTAAAACCTAGAATGAGGTAAAATATGTAAAGGTTCATTTGATTGCAGTTTTAAATAATTAATTTAAAATCATTACATTTAAAAGTATTTTTAAATAATGCAAATGCATTATCTTTTCATCATACAAAAATTTTAAATACGACTAAGCATATAAACGAAATATAAAATTTGAAAAATAATATTTAAAAATTTACCTGACTGTGTAGATATGCTTTTGCAAAATGCAATTTTTAGAATGGAAAAAAAGGAGTAATAACTTCTTACAGCTTTAACGTAAATCTGCAGGGAATCTGAAAGAAGAAATATATACATATATATATATAACGAAATGACCACCGCGTCTTTTGTCTGTGGTAAAAATGACGCATGCATGTCTGACGGCACTTACACAACGGCTTTTGGAATAATATCGCCATTTGAATCATAAAAATAGAAGTATATGAAAAGTCCAGTGGGTGAACAAAATATGAATTTCAACTTGTTAGAAGCTTTTTTCATTGTGATTTGAAACAGAGGATGATAAATGAATGACTTACATAAGAAATTGTAATTTTCAATTTTTCTCTACGAGAAAATAAACGTGTCAAGAAATCCGGTTCAGTGGAAAGTTTATATTGGAAATACCGGACTTAAAAGAAAAAAAGAAAAGACTTTAAGGTATTCTGATCATAACAATCTAAAAGAAATGTTTTAAGTTTACGGACATGAAAGCGCGATCAAATTGAGAAGCTTTTCGTATCCTCTTCTTCTTTAACAACTTAAATACTTCCGTTTGTGAGATGTTATTTATTGCATTAAATTCAAATGTCTCTATTTCACATTTTAAGAAGCATCTCTGCGGTTTTGCACAAAACACAAATAATAAGTTTAAAACGCAAACAGGATATTTAGTTACAATTATGATTATTTACCAAATAACTTTTATTAACATTTTATTTCTTATTTTTATTATTAAATCTTTGATATACTATAAAAAGGCAGACTTAATTGAACAATATTTTATAACCTTTTAAATTAATTTAAGATTTTTTTTATTGCTTTAAAAAATAGATTATTTTCGTTTCATAAAAATATAGCATATCAGTTTTGAGATTTTTTCAACAAAAACATTTGATTAAAAAATATTTTGAATTTCTGCAATTTAATTTAATATTTGATTACTGGAGATCCAAAATGGTGTTTGATCTATTAAGGTATCTTACAGGGCATTAGAAGGCCTTTTTCAGTTAGCGCACAAATTTCTGAGATTGCGATAAATTCGAAATCTTTTTTAATTAAAATATATTGATAATAAAGACAATAAAGAGAGATATTAAAGATAATAAAGAAATCATGTGAGAACACGATGTGGTTTTCGCTTGAGGTTTTGAAACGATTTGAAGGCAACAATTCGTTGAAGCCTCAAAATGCGTAGGCAATAAATTGGCGATTTATCCCTTTTTTATTTTGGAGTCGGCTTTCACAGTATAGTTTTTCCATTATCTATCATTTACTAATGCATTATTTTGGAATTACTAATGCATTATTTTGCTTTCATTGTATAGCCTATCGTCAATTGTAGTTCTTCCCTTGGAAATCACAGTGCTACGGCCTAATTCGGGCAATTTTTTAAAAAAATAAACCAAACAAGTTAAAATATTGCTTATTTAATCGATAAATGTTGGTTCAGGGATAATTTTAAATAATTAAAAAAGGTTATTAGAAAATAATGCATAAGGTTGTCATATTTGGCGATTTATAGCCGACTAAAGTTACTACCTAATTTCCAAATTATACATTTTCAGAATTCTTACGAATTGTCTAATTTAAATTATTAACGAAGATAAACCGGTTAGACTTCTGTATCAGTCTCTATCCCTCTCTCTCTCAGGAAGAAGGTGGAGGGATAGAGAAATCCCATGATTGTTTTATGCCTGTTTAAACTGATTAATAAATTGATTAAGGTAATAATAATTTTAAAAATTATAATGTTCCCACATGATAACTTAAAATTTGCAATAATAGATTTCATTTTAAATTTTTTATCATTAATTTAATTCTAATTCTGTACCTCTCATTATACTATTAATGTTGAATTTTCTTTTAATCTTTAATGAGAATTTAATTTTTGTTAAAATAATAGAAAATATTTGAATGAAAAATCTAGTATTTATCAAGATTACAATTATCAGGTATAATTGGAGTCATAGACGATCGATAACTAGATAATCAAATAGTCAAGGAGAAAAGGTAATTTTTTTAGCAAAATTTACTTATACATTAATTAAAATGACGAGAAAATAATGTTGTTGTTTATATTTTATATGCAATGATTTCTCTAGAATTCGATGTTCACTATTTCGGTTCTCCAGAAAAGTAATTGGGTAGTCTATGAGAAAATCAAGTAAATGATTATCAAAGTCAGTCAATTTTGAACGGGTCGCCTTTTCTGGCGATTTGATTCCACTGGGGTTATTGTTTATGTTTAACTTTTTACCTTTCAGACATCGAAACAATTAAATTTGTGTTATTTTGATTATGTTAAATACGTTCTGTTTCCGTGTAGAGGAATCAACCTGACATTTACAGTTCTTATTACAACGTGGAGCTACTAAAAACGTTTCTTTTAACATTCATAGTACCCAAACTTTTTTTTTTTATTCTTGCAAACTACACACATTTTATGCATCCTTTTTTTATTTAATTATAACGAGTAACATAAAAAATTATTAATTTTAACAAGTAATATAAAAAAGTTTAATTCAATTCCTACTCATATCCACAAAATTTTTTTTATATTGGTTACTTTTTATTAAATAATTATTAATTTATCAAGAATTGAAATGGCATTCTTCACATTCAAATGGAAGATACTGAAATCCTTGCATTTTACAGATTCAGCTACTGCCTGCTGATTTCAATTTTCCTTACAAACTGCTAAAACTCTATTTTAAGTATTAAAAATTAACTAAATTTAACTAATGAATTAATGTTTGAAAAAAAAACTTTATTAACCTCAAATGTCATCCACTACAAGTTTAAAAAATGTATTTGAACTTGAGTGGATGAATAACAAGTATTTTATTAATAACTGGAAATTTGAACAAGATAAATAATTAAATAAATATAGGGCCAGTGTGAACTGATAATAGGAATTGAAAAAGTAATCCAATTCTGCAGGAATTTTAAAAGAGTATGTTAAAAGGAGAATTTCTAAAATTCTAAAACATTGTAAAATTGATTTTTATGAAATAATATTTTTGAAAATTTTGCAGAAAAAACTAGGAAATCCAGCTCGATGTTTAATGAGCTAAAATTCTAATAAATATTTCAAATAAAATCCCTTCATGGTGCTCATTTCCTCTCTCCAAGCGATTACAAATTTTGTAGTTTGTGTAAATGGTCGCTCCGATCTTCTGTGTTTGAGAAATTGATTGTGACGCCTTTCTGTATGATAGTCTCTCGAGAATTTAACTATATTGATAGATGTTAACAAATTATATAGAGTCTATTCATGAGTCTAAATATGTTAATAAATTTTTATTCCATTTAATTAAATATATCTTAAAGTGTTAAAAGCAATGAGTCAATTGGCTTAGAATTAAAAGAGATATCGATGCATCGAAAAGAGTAATCAATGCATCGTTATACATCGATTCTAGTAACATTCACAGTATCATTGAAACTTTTATTTTTGCTTCTTTTAAACTTAACTTTAATATATTAGTTCAAGGAGCTGTTATATTATTTATCCGATTTGAATCCAACTTAAGGTAAAATTTTCTTAATAAAGTTTTTCTCTCCTTTTTCTTTTCTTTTTTTATGTAAAATGTAATAATGGTCAACAAACAAAATTTTATTTGAAAAATTTTATTCTATCAAGAAAATTACATTTTTTTCTTCTTATTTTAAACTTTAAAGGAAATTATTATTTATTACAATATAAATTTTTTTCACACCATTTATTGTTTTTACAACATACATTTAAACACGTATTTTGATATATACAAAAAAGAGCAAAAATTACATAATTTCTATTAATTATAAAATTTCTAAGAACGAAATATGAATTAACAATTTCTTGCTTTTCATTGTATTATTTAGATGATACATAAGGATTGTTATTAAATTATTTTCCATTAAATTTGCCTCTTAATTAAATATGCTCTGTTTGAAATTCTTTCTAGACGCCATATAAATCAGATATTTTTCAATGGAATCAAAAAGTATCTGAGTTTTAATGAAGGTAATTCATACTCCCTCGTGTGTTCGAGAGTAATGTGTTTGTTTAATTTTGAAACCCATTACGCATTTTGCAAGAAGATAAAATAAAGGTGGACTCTCCAGAATAGCATTAAGGCAGAGTGCATGTCTGTACATAACCTAAACTATTATCATAATTTTTTTTCAATTTTACAAAGGTTCTAGTCGAAACCTTTATCACCGTTGGAATCATTTCCTTCCTTTTCAAAGCAACAGGTTTGCACAGTAACGCAGCAGAAGTAATTGAAAAAAGGAAAAGCACAGGTAACGCAGCCAAATGCTTCTGACATTTTGATTAACAGATGTAAGATTAGATAGACCATCAAGAAGATTAATTTCATTCTCAGCAAATATGTAGAATCTTTCTTTATGCTTCAAAGAAAAAGAAAAAAAAATCTGAAAAAAAGAACATAATTAATCTATAATTTACTAATAACAATAAATAACTAAATACAAAATTGAAATCTGCTGTTACAAATAGTAAATTATCACTGGAGAATATTCTCTTTTCTAAGACAGGTGGAATCAATTTTTTAGAAAATAACATCATATTCTCACATATTTTGCAATCACCATCATTTAGAAAAGTCATCATTTTTGGTCAACTTAAAATTAATCAATTTCTAAAATTTTTTACTCGAGGATATAATTTTTTTCATGAAAAGTCAATTTAAACTGATTTGAAACAATCAAGTGACTATCAAATTAATGCAGCGTTTCTCAGCCTTTCAGTATTCCCGACCCAGTTTTCAGATTAGTAAATTAAAAATTACTTTGATAAGTTATTAAATATGTGGAAATATATTTTGTTTTCTATGTGTATGTGTGCTTTCCTTTCGGTCAGTTAATTAATTTTTTTAAATAATATTTTCTGTTGGATATTCTCGCTTTATATCTCTAGTGGGCTCGCCCCCCACTAAGGGGACTCGTCCCACAAGTTGAAAATCGCTGGCTTAATGCATGTATCGCTATTTAGAAAAACGATTATTTCTTTTCATCTGAAAGTCTTTCGAGCTTGAAAACTTTTTCTCAAGTACACATGATTTTTGTAGTTTTCTTTTATGATCTCAAAATTACATTAAAAATAAGATATTTAATTTTTAACGGTGGAACTGACTCAATTAAAAGGATTGAATAACTTTTTTCAATTATTTATCTGGAATAAATTAGTTTTTTAACTAACAGTTATATTTTATAGCCGAATGGTTAATACTGAATTTTCAACTTCTTTAAATGTAGTCTAGTATTATAAATTCTGTAATAGAAAACAAGTTTAGTAACAATGACACTTATGGAAAGTTTTATTACACCCTTTTAGTATTTTTCCTCGAATTACAAGTTTTTTTTTCTGAAGCATATTGAATATGACCGAATCTTTATAGTTTTAAGCTGTCGTTTAACAATAATATTTGAAAACGAATCTGCCTGTCTACCTGCCAACCAAAAATGCTCAGTGTGCATTTGCTTACACATAATACAAACAGAAGACAACTCATTCGTTCACTGTTATCAAAATTTTATTTTAATTTATCTTTTACATGAAAGAAAGATTAATTTAATTCTTCTACTTTTTTGATAATAAAATTTTTATATGAATAAAGGGGTTGGGAAAGTCAGGAATTTTTTAATATAATTGCAAGTTGAATACAAATTTGCGCTCTTTAAATCTCAGTTTTATAGTGTATTTTACCATATACTGAAAAACAATTTTGGTGAAGAAGATAAGAAATTAAGCGCATTAAATGAATTTCTTTAGTATTTACCATATAAATGAATGTAGACAACGATTATTCATCAAATCAAGCAATGATTTTGGGTGCGACAGTTCCATTGTAAGAAACTATGATATTAATCAACAGTATGTAAAACATTTTTATCCAAGAGGTCACCAACAAAGTTTCGAAAATTCCCTCCCAGTTATAGTCCAAACTTAAAAATTTTTTCCATTTTTGATAATGCGATAAAATTTGAAAACAATACTGTTATATTCCAATAATTTATTGGTAATCGTTAATTGCAAAATACTGAGTCCTAATAATAAATAATTTTATTCGATGCTTGGATATGCTATAAATTATGTTAATTTTCCCCTTTGGAAACAATTATAAAATATATAATTACGTATATATTGTATTTATCAATACGTTTTCAAAGTAAATATATAAGAAACATAACTAATAAACATTTTTTTTTCTAATTATGAGATAATTTTTGTACGAAATAATCACGCTGTAGTAAAAGTTGTTCCAGAAGCTATCACAGCTGTAGGCTTATTAAAATTAGAAAGGAGTGCCTGGCATGGCTCCAAATATTTTTCCGTTACATTTTTTAAATCTCCAAACCTATTTTAATGATTTTTATTAATACATATTTTTTCTGTTCCTACTATTAATTCTCACTCTCTCTATGTATATATATATTCTATAAATTTTCAATTGCTAATAAAATACTCGTTATTCTTCCACTCAAGTTCAAATACATTTTTTTTCAAACTTGCAGTGGATGGATTTGATGTTAATACAGTTTTTTAAACATTAATTCAGTAATTAAATTTACTTTTTAATACTTTAAATAAACTTTTGGCAGTTTCTAATAAAAATTGTAACAAACAGAGAATAGATCAATCGGTAAAATGCAAAAATTTTGGTATTTTTCAGGTGCAGGTGAAGAATAAGAATTCAATTCTAGCAAAAATCAACAATTTTTTGATAAATTAATTAATTTTAGTTTTATATGGGAGAAAAAAATTAGCAGAATATTAATTTAGGAACAAATACCGTAAGTGGCGAAAGAAAAAATTTCTTTTGCCACTTAATATTGCTATTTTGTCATATATATATATGTATATGCATATTTATACTAATCGTAATCATTTAATAAAAAGTAACTATATAAAATTTTCTTTGTTGACCTAAGTAGAAATTTACTGAAAAAAAGTTATTACTTGCTTAGTGTCAAATGAAAATTAGAATATTATTAAACTTTAATACAGAACTGAACGATTAAGTTCGAAAAGGGGTGTTATACATAGTGACATGCATTATTTACACAAGAACAATTTGAAATAAAAATATATTTTAATCAATGATCATGTTTATCAGTATTAGAATTTTCATTTCCATATAAATGAGGCGGTAAAATAAATCTGAATCGAACTGTAACGAAAAGTGTCATTTTTATCTACAATCAAATATTTCAATCTAGTTGATAGCTTTCAATGCGGATTTAAATGAAAAAATTAACCAATTGACAATGAAGCTTGAAGGAAATTTAAGGTTTTTCCCAGGAGATCATTCGAACATTTAAAAAAAAAGCAGGAAATTCGGTTCATAGTCAGTCTGATAACAGAAAACCAATTGTTATTGTTTATAGAAGATGCTACATTTTGACAGTACCAATGCAATCGAATTTGAAATTTCTTACTAACAATAAGAATGTTCTATTTCTCACCACCAATCATGTCACTAGTTTACTACCCAACAATATGTGTTTTTGTGTTTCTTTCTGGTAACTAGATTGATTTTAAAAGAAATTTTTGCAACAAGGGCTGCCTTTTTTTTAAGTATTGTTGCCATTAACTGATTAATATCTCTAAAAACATATATACGTGTAAAATGCTGAAATTTTTGCATTTTTCAGATTGATCTACTGAATGTTGATTTCAATCTTCATTACAAACTGCTAAAGATCTATTTAAAGTATTAAAAATTAATTTAATTAATTAATTAATATTAGTAAAGTATCATCCACCACAAGTTTAAAAAAATGTATTTGAACTTCAGTATATGAATAAAAAGCCTTTTATTAGGGATTGAAAATGTGCACGAGATATATAAATAAATAAATATAGGGAGAGTGTGAACTAATAACAGGAACTGAAAAAAATTTAACATTCCGTAAAATACTATGCATTTGATTTGTTGAAACAATTTAATACTTTTAAAAAATAGATTTGTACTCAAAAAAAATTTCAGTTTCATATGGCATTTGATCTATTTGTAGTTTTACAAATTTGCTTTGTTATTCATATACTTCAAATGCAAATCAGACATTTAACCTAAGTTTTTGTTCACCGAGGCAGCAGGGAAATACTGATACTATATTATATCTGCCATTAACTTAGTGCAATCTCTCAAGATTGCAATAATAATAATAATCAAAATATGAAGCATTCTAATAATAATTTTGTTCAAAAATTATATTTTGTATTTTTTAAAGAAATATCTAGTCATACATGCCCTTTATGATATTTGTATTTTTAAATTAGAATTTAGTCTACAATCTCACAAAATTTAAAAAAAAAAATGTAATGCATTCTATTTATGAAAGAAATTCAATACATTTTTAAAATTATATTTTGTATTTTTTCTAAAAAATTCTCCAATCACAGCTGCCATTTGTGATATTTGTGTTTTAAAATTAGAATTTAATCTTTCTAGTAAATGAAATTTGAGTTTTCTCAGTTATTAACATATTTCAAATGCAAATGAGACATCTTACCGAAATCTTTGTCCACCGAGGCTGCAAAGGAACACTGATAATATCTAAAAGCCCATTTTTATAAGCGATATGTCAATTCTAAATCTAATGAAACGACGTGGAAATCCTTCTCTGCAGCTGCTCGACAGCGTGAGATAGACATTTAATTTTTTTCTTCCATAATAATGAAGATCCGTTGATAGATTCAGTGAAGTAAGCGTGTATGATTTACTTTGTATTATTTGTGGAAGATGAAGTACTTAATGATATATGACACGTAAACTTTTCAATATACTCTTGGCACACATGTCTCCTGCTTTGGGATCGCATTACTGCGATTCGGCAGATTAGCATCGAATGCGTGAAATTAAGCGAAATAATGAAGCCTACAGAGAAAAAAAAAGCAAAGTCACCTTTCTTAAAATAACGAAGATGTTTAGAACCAACAGACCGTATGCAAGTATAAGCTGGTTTGCTGTCAATCACTGTCTTTTTCATTTTGATGGCTAAATAAAAAACACAAACCTATGCATATACTAGTCGCTATAAGTGACGAGTTGGTTTGCCAAGGTAAATGATTGATGAAATTTCATTAAAATATTTTGTGATTTAGTTTCAACCATTTTTTGAACAATATATATTTTAAATAAACATTATAGACTTATAAATCGATACAATTTTGGGAATCGTATACCAACTTATTCATTGTGTTGTACATTTCCCTAATTTTCCGGCTATATGTTTATGCATATATTTATATAATAGGAAAAACTGGAAGGGTTTAAAATTAGCTCATTTTAAAAAAATGTTCAACATTATTTAATTCTAAAATTGAACCTTAAAAGCGAATGCAACAATTTTTTAAAAATTTATTAAAAATATATCTTACGCTGAACCCTACTCAGCACAGAAATTTCCTTCTCTACAAATATCAATCTGAATAAGCCAAATTTTAATATTTGGCTCATCAGCAATGAAAAAAAATATCAGGATGAAATATTAATAGCAACAGTAAAAATGATTTACAAATGATCAATTCAACAGTGATCTATTTGTTTTAAAGTATTTAAAATTCTGATATATAAAACAAATAAAATCGCACCTTGAATAATTAATAGCATTGGAAAGCAATTTTTTGAATTTTATGGTGATGTATTTGTTTCTGCAATAATATTTTCGGAAATTATCTAGAAAAATACCATATGCTCTCCTTACATTTCAATTAACTAAAAGTTTAAAAACTTGTTTGGGTAGGCACATTTCCTCTTTTAACAATGTATACATTCCGAAAATGGGAACTGTTAGTCAAACAATCTGGAAGAGTGCCAATACAAACAGAACATTCATGGTTATTATTAGTACTGAAAAATATAAAATATTATTTCAAAAAAAATTCGATTAGAGCAGCATTTAATATTTCATTAAATATATGTAAGCTAATATAGTATATTGAAATTCAAAGTTACATAAAGCAAAAAAAATTGATCAAAATTTTTGAATCCATTGATGTATTTGCTTAAAAAATATGCTGTCATCGAAATACAATTGAATTGAAGGAAATGTCTTTCTATTTTCAGGAAAATAATATATGAAGTCTCAAATAAAAGCTGAAGGAATTAAAAGAGAATAAAATAATAGAATTCGTCTCTTCATGACATTGCTTTAGATATTCCGACCATTTTAAAATTCTAGGTATAATTTTCAAACTTAAGCATCAAAATATTGTGTTAACATCCTTTAACTGAACAATTAATAAAACTGCAGCTAAAGAATTTAATGATTAATCTTTATTTAATGTTATACTATCAACCATTTCAAGTTATGCCATTTCATAAAACCAAAATAGTTTCCTTTTAAATAATTAAAAGATGTCCCTACACCCCCCCCCCCCCCCCCCCCCCTCCCTTGGCATTTCTTTAGTTCTAGATAGTAAATAGACCTGGATACAGATGATTAAAACACAGATGTAATTATATTAATATCATATATTATTAATATTAATATCATATATTATTTAAACGAATATTATTTATTACTTATTATTTTAATATTTTGTACTCTAGAATAAAAATACTTTATTGAGATTTATTGGGTCGTTCGGAAAGTCATTTCGTATTTTTGTGTCAAAATGA
>JAPMOQ010013892.1:123927-138400 GCA_026543055.1 Argiope trifasciata
ATACTCTTGGTGGTCCTACTGAATAAACAAGAGATGCTCATTCGCTTTAAATCGCTGACAGATAATTATCATTGGGCTTATAAAGTGCCATAAATCCCAAAACCCCAGTTTCAGAGCACTTAACTAGAGATCTATTCAAGTAGAAACATCTCAGAGATTTTATTTCCCAACTAACAACTATCCATTGGCTAAAATATTTTTTTACAATGATTCACTAATAATATTCATTTATAATTACCACATACAATTTACTAGTTTCTTTGCATTTTAATTCCAATTGCATTTGTCTAGTTTTAAAACAACATTAGAGCCATTTTAAGACAAAATTAAAAAATTAGCACCATTATTAGAAGACGAGGAAGACAACGGAATCAGCAACTCCTCTTGAATTCCCAAAGGATGAATTCCGACTAAAAAAGATCTAACATTCAACGGATCCATTTCACTGAAGAAATAAGGCTTCAATTCTGATATCTTTTACTCCTGGACCCAAGACCTAAACATGAGTCTTAATAATTCTACATTTGCTGGTTTTCTATCTGCGTTAAAATTATTAACAACAAAACATGGTACCAATTATTACCTGAATTTGTACTCTTTAATCAATAATGAAGAAGCATTTCTTTTGCTATAAAAGACAGCCTCCTACACCATCCATAACAACAAACACAGTTATTATTATACGTAAAAATTTTATGATTCTATAAAAATTTTATGATCCTATAGAAAATAATTGTGCCTTTTGATTCGGAAAAAAACCCTCTGTTACATTAGGTGTTTTGTACCTGACATTTCATTTATTTCGGACGCTGTCGGAGGGGATTTAATTTGGATGGAGTTCCCAGATCCGTGACGTATTTTGAAAAGGAACGTGCCTTCTGATCCAAGAAACTACATCAATGAAAAAGCAGCTCGAGACAATGGAAAAAATTATCATTATCTTAAAAAGAATTATTTATATAGAATGTGTTAGTCGATTAAAATTTCGGTATATATGTGCTGGAGAAAAAAAAATCGTTCTAGTATAAACCGTAATTCAAATATCCGAAGAAGTTTTGTTTTTTTCAAAGTTATCTCTTAATGTTGGATCATATTAATATCAATTGATAAAAGAAATAAATACTCGGTTTTAAGCATTTGTATTTTAAGTGAATGATATTTTTCATTATTTGTTAATATACTACTTCGTTTATTTGTGACGTAAAAGTTCCATTTACAATAACGCATCCATTGGATACGTTGATACGTTAAATGTGTAAATTATTAAGTTGTTTATATTATTGTCCTTATTTTCTAGAAATTAACAGATTGCCATAAGCACATCTGAATATAATACATAGTAATCTCATTACTAATTCAATACTTTACATGCTGACAAAAAAAATTGTGAAAACAAAATTGTTTACAGAAAACACATCAGAAAAAAAATCAGCAAAATATTTTAGAAAAATGTTTTAGAACTATTTTGAAGAATTACAGTAGGAACTTTAAGTTCAGATCCTGCATATCAGCAGGTTGCATATATTAGATGACTGCATATCCGTTGTATTTTGAATTTCATTATTTTGGCTGTATTCAATTATAACTTTTTGAAAGAAAAAAAAACCTTAGTTTTTTTTATTTGTTAAAATATTTATTTTATTTGTCATTAGTAACCTTTGACTACCAGCTAGTTCGTCAGGAGTAATGCTCTTTGAAATTTCCAATTAAACATTTTGTGTTGCTTGGTTCACTAACTTCTTTTTTAAAATATTTTAAGCAACATATGTCGTTAGCTGCATAGTATTATTATAGAAGCTTTAACCTGTTATGATTAATGTACTATGGGTATTTCTAATTTTCTGTCAGCTCCCCCAAAATAAACTTTAAAGCGGAAATTATTAAATTTCAATCAATATTATTTTTTGCTGAAGCCAGGAAAGATTTTTTTAAAAAAATTTGAGTACAGAAAACGGAATCGTTCAACCTAAAGAATAATTTAATAATTCATTCAAATTTTCAATTAATTATTCAACCACAATTTCTCATTTTCATCATAAAATTCAGTTTTACCTTCTAAAAGATTTAAAAACGGTAAATAATATTCAATTTTATTTCAATAAATAAATGTACTTTTGAAAACAATTATGAATTCTAAATTTTATACGTCCTTCGATCCTATAAATCATGGTCAGTAAAATAAACTTGGCAAATCCATATTTGAATCGTCTTCTTTTAAATCTGAACAAATTATAAAGATCTGGATACCTTTATTTTTAGATAATCAACATTTTTTAAAATTCAGGACGATTCCGGGAGCTGATTGACGTATTTTCTTCAAATTCACCATCGAAGAGATATAAAGTTTTGTTTTTTCGTGTTTTTGTAGAATAGAAATATCCAAATGTTCTGAATTCAATCAATTTTAATCTCAGTAAGCAGAGATTTTTTTTCTTAAAAATATTACTGTCACAAAAATAGTTTATTAAATTCCAGCCGGTTCGTTAGGGAGAATGATTATACTTTATTCTTTTTAAATTCCTCACACGTGTTTTTATCTCTAAGGTCTCTCCCCCTCAAATTGTTCCCGCTGATATTAAAGCCCTGTTATATTAATTGTCCTAAATATGCACTGTTCATTGAACCAGGAAACTTCCTATTGGAAACCAGTGATAGATCTACTAAAGACTAAAATACCAGATTAATCTATCTAAATATATAATTAAATTCATCTAATGTTAATCTATCTAAATTTTGTAAAATACATATCTAGTCAATATAGGACCCTCAGACAGCCAGCTGTTTCAATTGAAATATGGGTTATGTTTGGTTATTGGATACATCGTTTTTTATAACTTTATCTCATAATTCTCCCAAATTGTTTGACATTAAACCCAAGTTATTTTAACTTCTCAGTTAAGCTCTGTTTATCATGTACATGAACATTTAGTTTTGGGGATAATTTCCTGACATCATAACACTATTAAAAAGTTAAATATACTGTTTATCTATCTTCAAAATTTTATGAAACTGTACAAGACATTTTTATTACTTTTTTATACAAGAAGCATATAAAAAATATTGTAATTGTCAAAAAAATTGTGCAATAATATGCAACAAATTTATTGAGAAAATACATTAAAGTTTCAATTTAATTTAAATTTCAAAAAAAAGTGTTCTTACTGGACACGTATGATTAAAACTTAACATCATATTCAACTTATCAAATTTGCAGCACCAGATTCAGTTATCTGTCATATTGAGATTTTTGAAGGACTTTTAATCAAATATACCATATAACATAGCAAATTATAAACATTTACTTCGTAGTTTAATATTACATTAATTTCACGCACATTGAATGACAAGCAAAAACTATCTAATTCAACAAATTTTTCTGCACTGAAACATTTTTGTAAGCTTTAAAAAGTCCATGGTGACATTTGCCATAAATGCTTATGATTTAATAAATAGTCATTCTGCCACGGTTGCTAATTTACACGAGGCCAATTAGGCATAGGAAATATGTACAAGAATTGTCTAAAATATGAGACAGTTTAAATTATTTTCATTTATTTGTTATAAAATATATAGCAGATAATATTTTATTTCAAACAAAAGTTCATGGTTAAAAATAAGAATTTAAACAACATCTGCTCTTCTTTTAGCATTAAAACTTTTAAATGAATGAATCATAAGTAACAAATCTATCAAATATGCGAAGGAATGATTGTGAGTAATAAAAATAAATGCTATGTTAACAATCATTTTGTTATAAAAAATAAGAGAACATAAAAATTTGAATTGTGCATTTTTGAAACAACAATATAGATTAACAGTGTTGTATGCTTTTTTGAAACAGAAAATTAATCTTATTTTTTGAATATTTTTATATATAATAATGTAAACATTGTTTTTCATTGTCTCTTTCACAACAATTTAAGGTTTAGAAACAATATTTAAGCTGAAATATTTTAATAATAAAAGTCCACTTTGTAATCTTCATTGGTCCTCTTTTCTCTTCCTCTATTTTTTTAAAAAAAAAACTAAAAATTTGAAGGCTATGACGACAACCTATGATTATGAATTCCGTAAAGGTAAACAAATTTCTCCAATAAAATTACAACCAAATTATAGCCACCCAGATATTTGTGCATATCGAGAAACCTTAGATACCAAAGATAAATTATCTCCAATTGATGTATACAAATTATATACGGGACCCATGCTTAATCCTAGCACTCAAATCGTTGAGCAGCATACATACTCCCAGCTTTTGACAAAAAAATATAGACCAGAAAGAGGTGGTATCTGCAAATACTTCAGACCAGTACCTGATTATTGCTATTTTTGTACCAGAGAGCGCAATGAAACGGCTGCCAAGCGATTCGAAAATAATTTAAGAAAAAATGTCAAAGAAATCAATGACTTGTTGAGCAATGTCAGCAACAAGTCTAATAATCTCTCAGTTATTTTGCGACATAAGGAAACTGACTTTCCCGGCTTGCTATATGATAAAATGATTGTTCAAGAAAAGTATGGAAAATCTCAGAAGACTCCAAATGGACAAAGAACTTTTGAAGAAAATGGAGTTTCTAATTATCATTGTAGCTATTTGAAAGGAGGTTATTATTAAACGGAAGATGTTTCTTCCAGTTACGAAATCCTTCTATTAAGTGAAGTTTTGACAACAAATTATTTTCACTGTGAATGAAGTAGTTGGCCGATGAAAAATAAGTACCTCAAGGACTGATAATTATTCACTAATAAAGTGTCTTATTTCTTTTATTTTCATTACAGTTTGGTAGTAAGGTGATATATCTAATAGAGAAAATTATATAGCTAGATTCCTATAGTTAGAATCTAGAAGTGGCAACGACAGAGATGTCGAAAAGAAAATTCAAATGCCCCTTTACTCTTTCAGTTTTAATGACGCGTTGTTTTATAATGTGGTAATCTTTAAAAGATGCCTTGTGATTCTCTAAATAATTCAAATGACCGTGTAAAGAGGTCACTGAAGCGGTTTCTTGGTATTTGTTTATTTTTACAACGCCCGGATTTACATGGCGGTTTTCAGATTAAGCCAAGATTGCCAAACTCCAATTAGATGCCAAGGTATCTCCAAGATCATTCCATTCCCTTGTACACTTACTAATTTTCAGATGATTTTCTAAAAACGGTTAAATGTTGGTTTTACTTGATGATTTCCAGATTTTAGGCAGATAGCAAGCATCGAGTTGTCGATCCTCAGAAGCAAGGGCAATTTATTAAGGGGTCGTAAAAATTTAAAAAAAAATTGCTTTCACTGGTCCGACAAGTTTTTCGAACATTTTTCGTGTTTCTCAATATTTTCACTTTTGACAAAAATTTGTATCACTTTTGGCTTCCGATTCAGTACAAACACAATGTATATGTCTTTTAATATTATGAATTAAAAAATATCTTGAGTTGACATTTTTTAAGAATCATTAAATATTCTAATGGAAGTATCATAAAATATTTCCAGAAGTTTGATAGTAATTATAATAGACTGTTTGATTGCTGACTATAAAACTACCTGCTGCTTTATCAGCAAATTTGCACAGAAATTTGAATTAGTAATGATTTTTGTTTTAATTTTTAAAATTCAATTAAGATATTCATGTATACTCAAATATAAAACGCTTTAAAGAAATAACTAAAAGGAATTCTATACCATAAGGTATAATTATTTTTCCTTGTTCATAGAATTCTTACTATTTAAAAAAATGCCATCCTTTAAATTCAATAAACGAATGATATTCAATAGAATATCGACAAGAAAATATGACGAGACATATATATATATATATATATATATATATATATATATATATATATATATATATATATATATATATATATATATATATACAGCTACTCAATACTCAAGACACTCTGTTCTTTTTTTTATTTGATATCAAATTAGAAATTCTAGTGGAGGAGTAGAGGTGGCATTCAATAATTTATTCTGTAGATTATTTATAGGAAAAGAAGGACATTTCAAAATTGGTTATAGCTGACTGCAAAATTCAGAAATATTTTCATTTCATTTTGCGAGTATTATTACGTATGATTAATATGTTGTTTTTGAAATCTTTCTGAACAATGCTTTTCGACCAAGACCGTGTTATTTTTTTTTTCATATTATGAATTAAATATGTTAATTTAGGTAAATTTGATAATCGAATTTATGCATGAAATAAAACTGAATATATAGGATATAGTATTGTTATGTAAGATGAATATTGTAAGAAAAAGATATAAATTAGCATACTCTTGAAATCTCCTTTTCCTATCAAATTGATCAAAATTCATTTGTATTTCTGATACAAAGTCTCCATCTTAGGGAGGGGATTTTACTTTTTAACAAATTAATTAAATCAGATAATGAATTTTTGATTTTTGCTTGTGAAAAATGATTGTTAATATAATTGTTGCCTAAGCGAGCGAAATTGTATGTAACTCAACTCCGCAGTGTCTTGTCCCTAACTAAAAATTTGAGCCATAATTGCTGTATATAATGCTTATTAAAGTTATATAAATCTGAATGTATACAAATCTGAAATATTATTATACAAATCTAAATTTTTCATTTAAATGAGTAAAAGTATCTTTGAAGCTCCTGTCGATACTGCTACATTCAGTGTTGGTGGAGTGGTCGGCTGTATGCAAGAAGAAGTATCTATGAAGCTATTAAGATATTATTTATTCTTCTTTTAAACGTGTTCACTTGTGATAAAAGATCTAATCTTATTTTAGATCTTTATATATATATATATATATATATATATATATATAAAGATCAGTCATATGTACACAACAACAATCGTACGTACTACAACAATCAATATATGTAAGTATACGTACACGTATATACGTTATACGTATACGTACAACAACAATCAATCTGCAATGAAAAACTACTGTGTATAATCATAGCAGATTATTCCGAACCATTTGTAAGTATGTGGGTAAATCAAAATGATATATGCCGCAATAACATAAGCATTATCGTAAAGGCAACACCGACATCAATTCAACCCATCAAAAGAAGACAAATTCCTTCATCGGTAGGAGGTAATTATACCATGTCACTTTTTGTCCAGAAAGGCAATGAATACTAACAACCACGCTGGAAACTTCTCATCCTTATTTTCGAGGAGCAACTGTAGTGTATAAGCGACGCTATTCTCCCCTACCCACAAATGGTTTGACATGATTTATACTTTCAGCATGAAAAGTCAGTATATTGCGATCGTTTCATTAAATATATACTAAATACATCACCAGTACTGTAGCGATTGGCGATAGCAAGAATCAAACTCGTAGCCTTAGTGGTCGTTGCCAGATAGTATAGCAAGACAAAAGTGATCATTCACTCTTGAGGTTACTATCTGGCTTATAAAGCTCCTACTTCACCACCATATTATAAAATATCTGTAATCGTTCATTCTTCTAAAACTATTTCAATTTACTAATTTATTGTTTACTTATTTATGTTTGAATAAAAAAAATATTATGCAAATAAAATAAAACTTTATTTCCCCTCCCCCAAACTTATAAGCTTTTCAGCTTTACTTCACCTTTAAATCCTTTTTTTATTTATTTTATCTTATTATAGTGATAAATTGTTTTCGTTTTTCCGATTGAATGTCTTTTGATTAATTTATTTTTATGCGTTTCTATAAAGTAAAGATTTCAAAATTTGAAAGAAACCATGAAAAAAAATTCATTTTGAGTTTTGGATTTCAATTTACTTATGAAATATTTTTGATAATATTTTAGTTGATTACTTAATACTAATTTAACCGTTTTGTCTAAAAGTAACTTTTTAAGTCAATTCTTAAACTAAATCGCATTTGGTTTTTAAAATTGTTTCCCCGCATATTGTAGAGAAATACAAAAAATAGATAAATTTTACTACAAAGTATATATTAAAATAAGATAATTATTTGTATCTATTTACTAGCAATAAAATTATTCAGAAATATGTTGTAAGTTGAAATTATTATATTATTAATGAAACTATTGAACTATATAATTTTATTGTAGATAATATGATTATTGATTTTATTGTAGATAATTAATAATATGATTGAAATAACAAATATTTGGAACAAATATTTAAAAAAAACAATAGCACAATTATTTGCTATTCAAAAAATCGTGGATTATGCATCTTTATTCGGCTTGGTATAACCAAGTGACATTAGACCGACCGATGCTATCATTTGAATTTAATCTGTATATAGAAAGACTTGTCTTGTTGTAGAAATAAATTCTATAGTTTTTTTTCCCTCAAGGACAGTAGTTTTTCTTTTCTTTTCTTTTTCTTTCAGTTATAGTAAAAGATTCCGTGTAGAAAAGGAGTACACGGCAAACTGATTGAAAGAATAATCAGATACAGGAATACGTAATATCCAAATTTGATAACCATAATCACTGGTTACCATTCAACCTGAGATTAGTCGAACAGATAAGGCACCGAATAATAACAAAAGTTTCCGATTTCTAATTTCAAAATGAGCCTCTAATTCAACAGAAATACATTAAAAAAATTAAAACGAATCCAAAGCCACGAATGTTTTTACACTGTAAGTCAGTGATGATAGAATGAAATTAATCCTATTATCACAAGATAATACTTGATAATTCACTAGCGGCACACAAATATTGTACGACATTGGTCAATATTGTTTAGTAACATATAGTATCGAGCAATATTGAGAGACATGCTGTGCTACTTGAGTTTGAATTTCTGTGGCGAATTGTATTTCACTATGATCGAATTCATGACCTAGATTTCATAGTCGCCTAACATAACCTCTGGACAAAAATGATCACAAATGTCCAGTGGATTTTACTGGTTTATTAAGATATCACGAATTAAATTTGAAAATGTTAATAACATTGTAGGGAACTATGTTTAACAATATTGCAGTCCGGCTTTGATAAATTTAAAAGTCATATTTTACTTTGTTTCAATTTCAAATTTTACTTTATTAATAACTTGTGTTTTCTTTGGAAAATACATTGATGTTTAATATTAATATCATATAAATTTGACTAATTATAGGAACATAATAACTTTATATACAAGTAATAGAATATTAACATGTTTGAAGGAGCACATATTATCAACATGCGAAAAGAGTTTAAAGCCATATCACACGGCAAAATATCTTCGGCACTTTCCGTCAGCAAACGACAAGGAAAGTTACATCACTTGTGTGACGTCACTTCAAAGTTTCACATGATTCGTGGAATTTTGTTTGCGGACAATATTTCCGATAACATTTTCGAACTTGTTCGAAAAAGTTGTCGATTATGAAACTTACTTGACCGGTTTTTGAGGGTAGAAACGGAAAAGTGCTAGCAAAATTTCACCGTGTGATAAGGCCTTAGAATTATGAAAAAAAAATTACATAGCTGAAATTATAAATTGAAAATTCAATTAAGGTCTTTTAACTTCTGATTACCCCAGATCTATGCATTAAATAATATGAAATATTAACAGCATAAATATCTGGATAGAAAACTGATTCTGAATTTAAATAGAGCTTGTTTCCTGGAGCTCAAATTATCTGAATATCATATCTTTGTTAACTGTAAACCGTTAGCAAAACAAAATTGCTCGATGTTTCCAATCAACATTGCGTTTACCTTTCGGTTTGTCAAATTTTGAGTCAGAAGAAATTTCTACATTTTTTAGTATTGAAATCATTCTGCAAGAATAAGAAGGTTTGTTTATTTATTTAAGTATTATAATTTAATTAATTTATATGAATTTTCACCGTTGTTGAACTACGTTTAATTTATTCATCTTTTTTAATCAAGTTTTATTTGTACCGACAAATTGCTATTTATTTTGATCGAATCATTTTTTATGTGTTATTTCCAAATAATGCGGCAAAAAAAAGGAGCGATTAAAATGTTAATTTCTTGTCATTGTATTATGTATATATATATATGAATATGTTTCACTTATTTATTGTACTTGATTATTCAAAATTTTTAATAGAAGGTAAAAAAAAAAAAAAAATGGCTCGTGAATAAATGGTAAAAAAGTTTGGAAATTTGTATTTTTGTTCTAAAATGCTTGCATTACATCATATTCAAAATGAATAAAATCGAAATATTAGTTATTTTAGCCATAAATTGATTCGGTATTGAGTTCTTTTGATGGTTTTTCGGCGGAGCAGGAAGATAATTTTTCGATCACATATTGCAAAATTTTATAAATTATAAAAATCTTTATAAATTTTATTTAAGGTAGTGATGAACTATATCAAAATAAAGGAATAACTTTGTCTTTTAAGTGAGAACTAAACATATTAATATCCACTTTTTAGGTATATAGTTTGAATTGCTATGTCTGCTATATTTATTATGCATCTTCATCTTGTAGGCTTAGAAATATACATTTGAGAATTTTTAAAAAAAAAAATGTCTTCCTTTTACTTTGTAAGCAAATTCTTAATTGGTTTTAAGACAAGGAAAATATTTTCATGATATGAATTCCTGTGTGAAATAATAATTTTGATGCTTTAATTAACTTAATAATTATACTAAAAATATTTTTCAAGATATAATATTTGTTGGATAAATACATAAAAATTTACATTTTAAGAATATTTTATATTAAGGTAGCACAAAAAGTTATGTTTTACTTCATCAAGTTTGATTCATATTTTTTGGTTTTTATATTAATACTAAATAAAATTACTAAAAGTGTAAAATAAATTATTAATAATAAATTTTCAAAAATATTTTATTTGTATATTCATTGTATGTGCTTCTGATTGTTATTAATATTCTTTTTAATTTATTTATATTGCCATATTTTACTTTTAATTTAATTGTATAATACTAGAGTTATTCTACATCATGGATATTCAATGAATAGTGCAGACTTTTGGACACATTGGAATTTTTTTTATTATCCTTAAAAAACGAGAACAACTACATTATCTGTGAATTCTAAAATTCATATCTTGCAGAATTAATTTATTTCTAATATGCATTTTATACATTAATTTTGGTAGTCTCTCATTATTTCTTTAGCAGTTATTACCAAATGGAAATGTTGACATGCAATATCATTATTTCTGTAATTATGATAAATATCTTTAATTTTAAAATACAATGCTTTTTACCTGCATCACTGTCTTTTGGATGCTACAATTAGCATGTATAGTTATCACAAATTATTTTAAATTCAAGCATTCTATTTACCAGCAAATATTGCTGCTTTATATATATATATATATATATATATATATATATATATATATAGGTATAGGTATATTAAATAATTTAAACCAATTTCCAGAATCATTAAACCGTTCATCTGATTGCAGTGAAACTTGGTCATTTTATTGTTTACAGTTATGGAATGTTTATAGAAATAATCCAATTATCTAAAAAAAAATTGTTCATTCGAATTTCAACCGCAGCTATTTACCAAGGATTAATATCCAAATAACTTGTTGAAAAGACAATAGATTCTGTAGAAAGGCTAAATCCAAGTTAAAGGCTATTATTTTGTAGCTATAGTACGCAAATGCTATGCAAGTCATTCTCAGAAGTAACAACTTTATTACAAATTATGGGAGGGAGTTTTGGAGAGACTAACTGTGTTAGTTTTTAAATTTCAATTAAATTTTAGTGTTTTCTGCAATAATCACCAAAAATATTGTAGTATAAATAATTTTACACCATTTTAATTTCCAAAAATTATCCTTTCAACTATTTATGGTATAAATATATTTTTGATGTTTGATCAATTTTGAAATAAAATATTTTAATTACATTTTCTAAAATTAAATTTGGGAATTTCGAACAAATAATAAACGAATCATGAGATACAATAGTATCTTTCATTACCATTCTAAAAGAACACCAAGTTTTACAATTCTAAAAAAAATTACAAATCTAATAAAAAAATAATTAATATTTGTTTGTTCATATTTTATATGCTGTCTCACTGTTCATTCTATTTTAATAAAACATTGACAAATTATTGATCAATTGCACATAATATTTTTTTTTGCAGAAGCAACATGCCAGGTACCAGCTAGTATATATATATGAATAAAGATGAACAAAAAAGATAAATTTTACCTTTTTGTTGCCAGCAGCAGATTTGGTTTATCATATTATTTTATTTTAAAGCCCAGTATAGGTAAACTATCACAGCTGCTACCTACCAAAGTTTCTACCAAAAAGTTCTTAGTAACGTACTACCAAATAGCATAAATATTAGTAGCTATAAATTATCTACTGTTTGACACTTATTTGTTAAGATTGTGGAATTAACAGTCTGGAATTTGAAATATTTCTAATAAACAATTTCTTGCTCTAAAAATTAAAATGAATAAAAATCATTTTCTTTTATTTGAAGAATCCGATGTAAGGTCAGAGAAAATCAAACAATATTCTTAATCAGTATTACTTATTCCTATTTAATAACAGCAACAAGTAAAAATATATTTTATACATTAATGCCATAAAATTTCTTTTACTGATTTATAATTGAAATTTTTGAATAATATTGTATAAGTAATTTTAAAAAGGTACCATTTTAAATTGATTAGTTGTTAATACTTTTTCTTACAGTTTTGCCTGGTAGTAATTTTAAATGTAATTTATTTTCTTCTAATAGGATTTTGCTTACCATAGCAGATAGAAGTTTGCAAGCATACATTTAGGCTGTTAATGCTCTGAAAAGTAATCAAGCGAAAGTGAAATCAAAGTAAGTTAGCTTAATATTCGTGTTATATAAATTCTCTTTTAATGAATTGCTTGTATTTTATTGATAACTTGCTTTAATGTAGTTTTCATGAAAATCGTACATACAAAAAAATTCAATTATTATTCATAGGAATTATAACTGAAGCAAATTCATTCTTCATATTTTGAATTATAGTGTATTAATTATATATGAGAGAAAATAGAAAATATTTTTTTTCTTATTGTATTTTGTATTCCAGTTTGATGTTAGAATTACTACATAATTAAGATAAGAAATTAATATTTAAAAAAATATATATAATGAAAAGGGACATCTTATGTGCATTAGCTTCAGTTCTGACTTGTTCAGTTCATCATTTTTGTGATTACATTTATTTCTAAAATATTTGGCCTGAAAGTAGAATACAGCAATATATTATTGTAAAATACTCCCATATACCTTGTATTCTTTTTTATCATAATTTTATTTACTCACTTTTGCATATGTTTGTTCAATTAAAAATTGTGGTCAGTTTTGAACTAACTTCATGATTTAACAAGGACTTTAAACTTTTTTTCTTGTCTGTACGAAAAGTTTAGCAATCAATTTTGAGCTAACTTCTTGATAAGCTAGAAACTTGAACATCTCAATGTAGCTCAGAATTGGGTGGTAATGCAATATTAAGTAATTTTTCTTACTTATTATTTCTTTTTGACAAATTTTAACATTGGTATACAGCTCAGCTGGAAATTAGTTTAAAATTGATCACAAAATTTTATATTCCCAATCAATAGCAAAATTTCTCACTCATAAGACTAAAAATAAAGAATGAACTATTTACAAGGAAATAATTATTTAAATAAAAAATATATATAGTGAACAAAATTTGAAAAATAGAACAAGATTTATAATTTCTTACAAATTCTTGATTCTATATAAATTTTCTTGAAAATTTAAGATTGGGATTTTGCTGTCACAACTTTTTTAACAATCTATTACAAATTAAAAATCTGAATAGGGTTAGAAAAATATTCTATACTTTTTTGTCCATTTTGAAACTGTGCTATATATTTTTTGATTTAAATTATTTTTTTAAATTAATGTAATTTTTTTTTAAAGTTTCAATCATACGTGAATGAGACAAAAAAATCAGAATAAAATCAACAATTTTCATTTTACAGAATTTTTTGAAAAGAATTTTTAACATAAAAGGAAATATATGTTACAAATTAAGTTGAATACAGTAATTCATTTGTCTTTTTAAATCCTATAAGTATTTATTTTATAAAAAACTCATTATATCTTGAATTTTTTGTAATTTTTCAACTATTAAAATTTATTAATACTAATTACTTTTTTTTTTAGTAACGATCATTATATTTTAAGTTCTTTTCAAATTTAGCTACTAGAAGTGTAATACTAATCCTTCCTTTCTCCATTAAATTTCTTCTTGTGCTTGTATTACATTTGGATCTATAATTTATGGAAAAATATATTTTATAACAGTTATTGAAATATGCTATTACCATGACACATTCTACTTATATGTAAAGATATTTTAAATTCAAATTTAAATTAAAGTTAATTTCCAAAGTTTTATCTTAATTTAGCCCATATTTCAGTCATTCTAAAATATTCCCTTATTTCCTGATCTGATTCCACTTATCTACTTGATTAATTCAGGAGAAGCTTCATAATATATGTGTGTGTGTGTGTGTGTGTGTGTGTGTGTGTGTGTGT
>JAPMOQ010013892.1:138800-170053 GCA_026543055.1 Argiope trifasciata
ATAGTATTTAGGAAATTCAAGAGTAAGTACAGCTTTATTTGAATAATCTTTTACTCTTGTGAAAATAATGTTATGATATTGTAAGTGAATTAACACACGAGAGCCATTCCTTCAATGTTAAGTATACAAGTGCAGAAAAAGATAGTTTAATATATAACATATTTAATTTAGTATTTATAATGTTATTCAGTCATTATTTACAATAGGAAAATTAGAATATTTTTAGTCGATGAATAAATTATCTCTCTTAAAATGCCATTTATATTTTTTTCATTACTTGAATACAGCCTGATGTAATTTTTAGAAGAGGATTTTGTTATATAAAAGAGGAAAAGATCAATTTTCCTCTCTAACTGCCATATTTAATGAATTTCAGCTTTCTTCATGTTAAAAGTAGTCCAAAAATATTTTTATTTATAATGTTAAAAAGTGAATTAGTCAATAGGTAGATTTTAAGTACGTTACTCTAAAATTCAATAATCACCAAGAAAATGATTTTCAATTTCTGTGAAATTTAGGTTTCCAAAGTGAATTAAGTGATATACATATGATTTTATTTTTTAAATAAATGATTTTTATTTCTTATTAATTGATGCTGAAGAATTATCCCACCATCTGACAACTAAACACAGTCTGATTTGGGTTATTTTGATTTAAAAACTAAATTCTATAAATTTGTTATGCTTTGCTGTTGATGATTTTATTAATCTCGATATGGATAACATGAGCAAAGAAATTATTTAGTAATACAAATTATATCTACCAATTATCAGTATACTAAACATATTCTGGAGCAAATATATTGCATTTTATGCATTCTACTCTTTTATGGAATTTGTAAAATTCTTGATGTTTGTTTTTATGGAGTTCAAATCAATTTTCTGTAGAGCTATGCATAAAATATGTCATCTGTTATTTTTCATTAAGTTAACAGAACTATCATTTTAGTGCAAACACAATTTCTTAATGGATTATATCATAGAAATGCTATAAAAATTAAAATATATAAAAATATTTAATGTTTTATGTCTTGCAAACAGGAATTTCACTTAGAGTAGTGGCCAAAATGGTGGAAATCTTTAGAAAAAAGTGTATTTTGGTGGCTCAAAGCTGCAATAGTATATACTATAATACCATAAAATCATGTATCATTTCAATGATAATGGGGTATTTGTAGAGATGTATGTGGGTATTTTTTCCCAACAGAGTTGAGGCTAGGCTTAGGAGAATGAAGAAGTGAAATTGCTCGGAATAGAACCGGGGACTTTTGGGTTTGAAAGCCAGTAACATACCACTGGACAAAAGCATGCTCATCTCCCGTAGATGTTATCTGGCTTATTAAAATATCACCACAGACTCCCCCTTTAGTGAGTAGGTGAACGATATGCGTTGTTGTTGAGTGGTGATGAATTGGTTTGTTGAGTGAATGGTTAGGGTATGGAGATGTTGTGTCTAAATGTAGGTTCAGACGAGGCTTATTATTGTCCACAAGCGTTGCCTTTCTGCTGTTGTCCCGGCATTGTCCTCGTGTGAACACTTGAGACAACGTTTGTCCCGACGGGACAATCATTTGCCATTGTCCCCTTGTGGTTACGTGCTTTTCCGGAAGTAGGCGTGATCTTCTATTGCGGGCAATAATAAGCCTCGTCTGAATCCACCTTAATACGCCGTATACATCTTTGTTTTGGCGAGCTGAGAGCTTTTTTCAGTTATGCCAAGTGTTATGGCGAGCGTGCGTGAATTGTTGTGTCAAGTGAGTCTGACGACTTTGGTTGCGGATAGATGGCGCCACATCAGTTGCATGAAGGTTGAAGGTATCACATCCAAGGTCACCATTGTAGGAAGTTAAATGTTCTCGGAATAGAACATGGGACCTTTGGATCTGAAAGCCAGTAATCTCATGTCCCTTTGATGTTATCTGTCTTATTAAGATATCACCACAAGAATATCGGCCGATTATTTCAAACGATTCTATTTATTTTCTTTGTGTTTGATGCATTTAAAATCAAATGTTGTCAATGAATCGATCTTTCGGATTCATTCTGAAATTACCACTTTGACCACTTGTAGCATACATTCTTTTAAATTAAAAGAAAACAGAATAAGGGAAATAAAAAATTTCTAATATGCATTACGTTATCCCAACTGGCGTAAGAAAGTCAGACATGAAGTTACACCAACTGGTGTTGAAAGTTCGCGCGTGATTGTTGACAACTGTGTGTTCATTCAAATGAAAAGTTAATAATACCGTAGTAGCTATCTCCATCTCGATCCATAAATAAAATGGATTTGACCGGACTTGATTTGATGTTTTGTTTTATTGTGGGTGCACAATGTAAATAAATTGTTTTTACGTTAGTTGTGAGTTTTTTTAATAAAATTGCATTTATTTTATATATTTTTCGTGTATGCTTATACTTTTAAATGTATCATTTTTAGGTAGGTTTTTTTTACCAGCTACTATACGCGACTCTGTTCGCATGTAATAGCTAGTATATAATAAAAAAATGTGTATGTTATAGGCCAGGGATGGGCTAACTTTTTCCATCGCTGGCCGAAAATCGAAAAAAAATAAAGTTTGGTGGGCCAAGATGAATTTTTCTAAAATTTTAAAAAATATATACAAGTATTACAATTTAATATATTAATGAGATGAATGAAATTGCGATTTCATTTTTAAAAGTTCCTTATATTGAGGTTCGAAGTGAGATGTACTGATTCTAAAGAACGAGGCTAAATGCTCATCTGTCAGTCTATTTCTGAAATAATTCTTTCTAAGGTTCATAGTTGAAAACACTTGTTCACATATATAAGATGAAGCAAACGTAGCACTGATTTTCTGGGCATGAGATATTAAATTCGGGAAACTTACTTTCGATAATGATTTGTAAAACTCTAACTTTGGCATATTTAGAAACAATTGCTTGAGATGATTGTTAGATTGCAACTCAATTAATTCAAGCTGCAAATCTGACCTTACTGCTTCACAATTTACGTTGAATGGCATGGTAAAAATATCCAATTCTGCTTGAATGGCACTGAAATCTTGAAATCTGCGTTCGAACTCAAAATGCAGATTTTTCAAGCTATCTTCATAATTCTTAAGGTTCTCTTCATTTACTGAGAGCATTGAATTTAACCTCGAGAAATGAGATAAGTCATTCTTACCTAGCTGCCCAGCAAACATATTAAGTTTTAGTTTAAAAGCTTTGAGATGTGACCAAATATCGTCGATAAATTGATTTTTGTCTTGCATCTTGACATTCAAGTTGTTCATATGACAAAGAAGATCTGTGAAAAATGCAAAATCTGAAAGCCATTTTGTATCTTCTTACATTTCGCACTCCGCAGAACACTGTTTCTCATGGAAGAACGACACAATGTCGTCTTTCAACTGCCAAACTCGCTCGAAAACACATCCTGCACTAAGCCACCTTACTTTCGTGTAATACAGTACATCAGAGAATTCAGATTGCACTGACTGAAGAAAATCTCGAAATTACCTGTGAGTAAGCCCACGAGATCGAATAGTATTTACAAGCTTCACGACTGTATCAAGCACGGGTTTCATATTCAATGCAGATTTACACAGAGCATCTTGATGTATAACACAATGTAGAAAAACAACATTGTGCCCGGGATAGTTTTGATTAACGTGTCCAAGAAATCCAGATTTTTTTCCTGTCATATTTGGTGCTCCATCGTTCGTAATATTACATATATTTGTTATAGGCACTTTCAAAAGTTAAAAGCCCTTCCTGAAATTCACGAAAAATATCACATCCCGTTGTAGTTTCCTTTAAAGAAAAAAATGCACGCCAGTTCCTCAATTATTTAAAAGTTCTCATCAACACCTCTTATAAATAATACTAATTGAGCAGTATCATTTATATCAATACTTTCATCCATAGCTATGGAACAAAATTTAAACTGGCCAATCTTTGACTCTAATTGTGATGCCAAATTTTTATCGATGGCTTCCATTCTAGAAGTCACCGTTTGTAGTTCCTATTAGGATTGACTTAGAAAATAAATGTAGGCAGTTTTGTTGATTGATGACAACGCAGAAGAAACAAACAATAACATATATTTAAACCAAAACAGCACAGCACAAAACATTCACCGCCTCTCCTCCGCCATATTTTCAAAAAATCCCTTTCACTTCTTGTTGCCACTTCCGAAAAAGGAAACTTACCTCTCACGGAGTTTGATCGTGACGCAACACCGTTTTTCGAGATAAGCTTACAGTCTCAAAATTATTTTTTTTGTCTGGACATAAAGCATCACAAACTTGGAGCATGCATTGTTTAAAGAACTCCCCATCACTGCGAGCTTTATTATTTTTAGCAATATTGTATGCTACAATGTAACTTGCATGTGTAGCTGCTTCTTGAATACTGTTTACCTTCTTGAAAAAGATTTTCCGGCCTGATAATTTTTTACAAAGACTTTCTGCATTTTTTTTTTCATATTCGGACATTGCTTTGTAATTGGAATTCTTATGCTTAGATGTGAAATGACGGGAAATGTTATATTCTTTGAAGACTGCTACAGCTTCATTGCAGATAAGACGCGCTGGTTTATCTTTTACAACTGAAAAAAAAATTTCCATGTCCATTAAAAGCGTGGCACTCTGAATCAACTTTACGTTTTTAGGGGTTGAAATATTTTACGAATAACTTAAACAAGCACTAGCTACGCTATACTTTTAATAATTTCACCACTATTCACAATGACGCTATATGTCCACAATCTTTCAACACGCAATCAATAATATTAGAACTCGCGCCAAAAGAAAAAGCCGCTAGATGGAGCTTAAAATGCTCAGTCCGCCACATGTGAGGTTTAATTCACCTATATTGAATTCCCATATGTCTGCTCCACAAGAAAAAGATAACGCTTGTTGGCGCCAATCTACAACTATAACTAACAAATAACTTCCGCTTTTAACACTTTACCGATTGAAAACTGCCTGTGTTTGCTATTTCCTTCGATTTATGTTTTGTAGAACAAAAATAGAGAATGTAAACAGATTACCAGCTCTTTGAAAAAAAGGAAGAAAAAATATAACATTTAAACTAAGTAGAAAAGAAGATGGATATATAATATATGAATATTTCTTTAAATTTGTCTCTAAACGGCAAATTAAAATTCTATCCGAGGGCCGGATAGAACCTTCCGACGGGCCGTAGTTTCTCCATCCCTGTTATAGGCCATCTGTGTTTTAGTTTAGTTTTAGTTTAGTTATATTAACGTCCCGTTTAAAGCAACACGAGGGCTATTTTGGGACGGACCTCGTAATTTTGAACCACGGCCAGATGACGAGGACGACACCTGAAGTGGCACCCCCCTCTCCACACCACACCACACCAGCGGGAGGACGTTTGGCCTGACAGATTTAACGTGCAAGAGACCCCCTCACACGACGGATCTTCGATGGAATCGAGTCCCGAACTTGAAACCCTCCGGTTCCGAAGCCGAAACTTTACCACCAGGCCACCGCGGCCTCATAAGACATCTGTGAGTATACATGAAATGGCTCAATGCTATGTGGAATTGAGTGTGAGAACTCTTTGCTATGGATTACAGGAATCTGGTCTAAATGCAAGAATTCCATATTAAACATAATTTTTAGATCAGAAATAAAAGTTGAAAAAATTAAACTTATGAAATCTCATATTAATTAGATAAAAGAACAATCAATAAATGTGATTTGGAGTTAAAAACTAATACTTACTACCTGATATTAATGCATAAAATACACAGGGAGAAGAATAGAAAAAAGATTTTCATTCTGATTTTATTATATCAAACTCACAATTAGTGTCCAGATTATTAGTGTTAGAGTTATGGTTATTGGCTGCAAAAAATCAGCAGAATTTGTAAGATTAATGGCAATATAGGAATTCTGAAATGCATTGATTAAATATTTGTTCCTAAATTGCTGCTTTCTGCACCTGATATTTTTCCAGATAACTTGAAATTTACATTTCAGTAGGAGTTCTTTATATTGCCAAAGTATCTAAAAACTGGTTTCAGGACAATCATATTTTACTACTGGCTTGGATATAACACAAACCTTAATTCAATTGAAAATGTATGGAGCAGTTAAAGAACTTTTTACAGAGGCAATCCAACATTAAAATTTATTTCTTTAACCAATAATTTATTCATGATGCCGCATTATAATAGCAGAGGAATTAAAAATATTAGTGAACCAGCAGTTGCAAAGCTGTAATTCATACTAAAGCCTATCCAACTAAATATTTACTGCCATAGATGAGAAATTTTTAACACATTATTGATCGTATGTTTCCATTTTCTTCTTTATAATTGTTATTGTAATAGATATACTCATTAAAAAATATTACTCGATTAATTTTTTTTATTAAATTATCTTAAAAAGAATATACAACTTTATGATATTTCTCTTAACAAAATCCATCAACTTTCAAAAATGCACTTTTTCTAAAAAGTTTTCATAATTTTGACCTGTATTGTAGCATACATGTACAATACAGGTCAAAATTATGGTCATACATGTACAATACAGGTCAAAACTTTTATAGGTTTAGATCTGTTTTTTTATATAAATTTTTTTTTTCTAACTCCTTAATAATATCAATGGTTTCATGCAAGGAAGAAAAATTTTCTTTTGAATTGCATAATAATCATTATTTCATCAGGAAATTCTATTTTGTTCCAGCATTTATATGTCTTGATTGCTTAAACTGCAGTATTTTTTATATGAAACAAAAATACCTTAAACTGTTTTACTTTCATTAATTTCAATAAAAATATTAACAGTTCATTTTTAAATTTCAACTTTTTATAATAAAAAAAATTAAAATTATATTATCTATGTATGAAAAGGTTGAATTTTAGTACACATTGTTTTAAATTTTTATAATAATTGATTAATAGTTACTTTAGATTTGTAAGCCATGAAATATCTAAATTTATTTTATTAACAGTATACGAATTCTTATTTTGATGCATGGAAAGTAGCAATTCTTCAGGTTTTATTTAATTGCATGGTTCTAGATTATTGAAATAAATACGGTATAATCAAGAACACACTTTTAAACATAAAGCTGACAAACCAATTTTAAAACATTATAATCGTACTCTATTTTCATCATTAAGTTCGAATTTCTTTTGAATCTTTTACTTTTATTTGAATTGTGAATAGCCTGTCTTGTGCTGTCATCTGTTAATATATATTTAATTGTTAAAATGAAACACAATTCTCTTTCATTGTTGCTACCAATATTACTTTTGGGATTTTTTTTATGACAAAATTATGAAAAAATGGTTTATTTTTGCATAATGTATAGATTTCGATATAAAAATATGCTTTTGATGTACTTTTAAAAACTTATACTTTCAATTAAGGTTTCATAAATACGCAAATGGGAAATTTTTATAAAATTCATCCATTTTTAAATCATGTAACTCTTTAATGTAATAAATTATTGGATGTATAAGAATCAATGTTAGTGAAATTAATTATATTAGATGAGAAGATAATCTATAATACGCATAAACAATGCTGAATGAGAAAGTTTTTGTATTAATTAAACTTTAAATACTTTCGTTTTTCAAGTTCCCATTTTTGTGAGATTATTGAAAATTAGAAAGATGCCTTGAAAAGAACGTGGAACATTATGTGTTTTAAACTAGTAGTAAATGCTGCATGACTATAGAATTTGAAGTTAAATATACTCTTGTAAGTAAGTGATAAAAAGCAAGCTAATTTTATCAACCATAAATCTGGA
This sequence comes from Argiope trifasciata, assembly GCA_026543055.1. Taxonomy (NCBI): domain Eukaryota; kingdom Metazoa; phylum Arthropoda; class Arachnida; order Araneae; family Araneidae; genus Argiope; species Argiope trifasciata. The sequence continues at coordinate 146,579 of JAPMOQ010013892.1, forward strand.
TTATAAAAATTAACTAAACTAAGTTGAGACACTTAATCTAATATATGCAATTTCATTAATTATTTTTTCTTCCAATTTATGCACATTATCATGTTAAGTTGGTTATATTCCCCAGTTAGAAAAGCTAAGTAATAGCATTTATCCTGACATTATTTTCAAAATATTCATCCTTTCTTTTTAATATGGTACAAATGAGCCATTTAATTAAAATTTAGGATATTCTCTTCTTTGCGAAAATCTGGCAGAAATTAGGATTCAGCTACATAGAAATACCATGTCATATAAAATGCATAACATGAATTGAAAAATTCACTTTAATTTTGTTCGTTTGCTTTCTCATTTAAACTTATTTAATATTTTAAAATAAATAATTTACTTATAAAAATTAAAAACTTTAATATAATAATATAAATTGTATCTAAATTCGCTGTTAGTACTAAATATATTGAGAGAAAGGATTGAGCCCATTCTTTAGGGATGTGTTTGAGGTCTTACATTTATATAGGCATATATATCTTGCCTGATTCCCTTGGATAAAAAAATTAACAATCGCAATTATTGTTAAAATGAAGTCGTGTGAAACAAAATACTATAAATATTAAATTATTCTATTACTCCTTCTAAATTAGTGGATTTTCTAATATTAATTAACAGAATTATAAAGAGCAATTAAATGTCTTAAAATCGAAGTATTTCAATAACTAATCAGTGATGTATTCTATGTTCTAAGAGTCCTTCTAACAGTCACTCCGCCCTCAGTACGATTTTTCGTGCAACTCAAAGAGTATCTTTTACATACAAGTTTAGGTGGTTCACCAAACCCCTCTCTTGATGTACAAAGATATTGTTAGTTTTCGGAAGACATTTTCAAAGAGTAAGAGAAAGTTTTATTGGGGCTCAGTTTTTTGGATCGGTTGACCTTCTGAATGTCACCCTCTCACACTGCAATATCTCCTGGGGACTATTAATTCTTTTCTTGTTGGCCGTTATTCGGCTTGTCAATCAAACCTTCTATCGTTAGTTTGGTCACCGCCTTATCTCCCCATCGATAGGGGACTTTTTCGTCGACTTCGGGTATCGTTCTCTGTACATGGAACTCTTAAGCTTCGTTTCTGGAAGAAATCTATAGCGATTTCCACCCGGAATTGTAAGCAGGTGATGACGCTATATAAGACCGTGCGAAGGAATCAGTGCTTACGCAATTTTTAAAAAAATTGAGTTGTGCTCAGCTTACTGTCTAATTTTTGCGATTTATTGAAATGTTGCTAGTTGTGAAAATTTTTTTCTTTAGAGTTCTGCTTAGTTCAGATTAACGAATTCAAGTTGTATTTTGTTGTAATTGGCGATGTCTTCAGCTGGTCTGAGTGGACTAAAAAACAAATTTGTATTTTCTACTTCTCGCAGGAGAAATAGTGTATTGGTATTGTATATAAAATGTCTCTGACGGATCTTTTCAATAATAATCCACTTTTTCCAATTACTGAACATCGGAGACGTCGTTGCTAAATCTCTTGTATTTACTAGAAAACGAAATGGATCAGAGAGTAGGCCATGTTTTTCGCCGAATACCAACTGCCTTGTTGGACTGGGACGATGATTACGAGTTCGCTAGCAGCAGAAAGCGAAAACGAAAATCCCACGCCATATTAGTTTATGAACCGAAAACGAAATTCCAAGTGACCATGAAGGACAATAAATTCCATGTTCATATGGATACGTCCAACTACTAGCCGGAGAAATAACTGTGAAAGTAGTCTACAATAAACTGTCCATTTCTGCAAAAGATGAAATCAAAGATGATGCGTACGAATATCATGAAATGACTAGATCGTTCAGCTTGCGAAATAGAGTAGATCCTGAAAATGAAGTATCTCGATTAAATCCAAATGGACATTTGACCATCGAAGTTCCAATGAAATCATCTAAGGATATCTCTGGTAGAGTGGTTTCTCTAGAAATGGTGAAATATACAACAGCATCGGATAAACAGGTAGAAAGCTCACGCAAGCAAACGCAGAAGAATGATAATGAATAATAAGGAAAGATATATTGTTACGGATTTTCTATATCCTAAATCCGTCGGGTTCTTTTCTTTTTACCTCGTATATATAATGGTTGTGTATGGTGTGAGAGATGATGAACACACAGTGACCAGTCCTTTATTTGATGGATACAACACAGCTGTTTATTTGCAGGACGAGGACAGCACACAGACGACAAATATTTACACCACTACTATGTACAGGAGACAATTATTTACAGCCGAGACGAACACACAGGACAACACACTGCAGATAGTAGTCCACAGGCAGAAATTCTCTAGTGACAATGTCCACAGTTCACAGAGCGGCCAGACAGGGTTCAGCCGGAGAGGGAATCTTAAAGGGATTAACTTTACACTACGTTGGTCTCTCCAAAACAGGCTGAACTATTCCTCTGTCTCTTCTTGCCTTTGCTGTCAACTCACTACTTCGCACAACGGGACTACTCCTTAGTTCGGGACAGCTCCATTCCCGACGACGACACAACAGGCTACGACACACGACGCAGGCTTCGTCAGTATATGCCACAAGCAATCCTCCGTTCAGGACTCCTCAGTTCAAGACCTCTATATCTCTAGGTGTTCTCGATTAATTCCGACACGTTACTTGTCTCCTTCGTTAAACACTAGATCGTTCAGCTTCGGCTTCTCTCCACTGCCGCACTTCGGCTTAACTCCACTTGATTCTTCTTCAGGTCCTCTTTCTTATTTCTCCGCTGCTCCGCTTCTATTTGACTGACTTCACTCCCACTACGACTACGACTACGATGATATGCTTGTCGGGGCTCCCGTCCTTGGAGTAGGACTATCCCCTTCTTGATAGTGACTGTACAACATGACTTTTAGTATTTTAACATGATTTTTGGGTTTAAGTGAATGTAGAAAGTGTTTGGTGAAGCTAGCGTTGCTATTGGATGATAGATTGAAAGTCGATTTGCTATTGGTTGTTAATGATGGGAAGGTGCGGGGGTATGCTGCCTAGAGAAACATGGGACTTTGCGATATTTTCAACTTTGCGGGACGTTAATAGTTGTTTCAGTAGCTAACTAGTTGCCAGTTAAGTAAATAAGAGTCAGTAAGGAGTAATTTAGAAGAAGAGTTACAGGAGAATATTCCTGGGTCGTTTGATTTTAGGATTTGCGTTATAGATAGGGATGTCTTTGATTGCTTCGTTCTCTATATTATATAAGTTATTGAAGAAGTTAGTTGAAAGTGTCTGTATGAATTTTTTGAGCGGGGGGTAGTCAATTGCTTTGTAGATTTCTGAATTAGAGAAATAATTGGGAGCTTTGCAGATTATTTTAATGATTTGGTTTTGTTGTTGTTCAATAAGTTTGAGGTTGCTCTTGGCAGCGTACCCCCATACTGGGCAGGCATAGGTTAATACTGGACGCAAATAGGCTGTGTAAATAAGTAACTTGTTTTCCCTAGTCATTTTAGAGTTCCTTGATAAGAGGGGGTAAAATTTTCGTACTAGATCTCGGAACTTGTTTTTAATATATAAGAAGTGGGGTTTCCATGTCATTCTTTTATCTAATATTACGCCGAGGTATTTACAACTCTGAGACCACGGGATAATTTTGTCATTAAATTTAATGGGGGGGTATAGATTAATATTATTGGAGTTATGGAAGATTATTGCTTCTGTTTTCGTTACATTGACTGCAATTTTCCATTTTATGAACCAACCTTCAAGTTTCCTAAGGTGTCTATTGAGTGCTAGGCGAACATAGTTAGGATTTTTATTTTTTGCAATAATGGCTGTATCATTAGCAAAGATACTCAGCATGGTATTGAACTGCTTAGGTATGTCATTGATAAAAATTGAAAAAAGAATTGGACCAATTTTGACTTCACTCCCACCTCAGCCGCCTGCCTTATATATACCGGTGGTAGGCGGAGCTAACATCTTCTGGACCAATCAGGAGCGTTCTGGATGAATCTCGGCTCCTAGTGGACGGATCGGGAAAATGCTCAATGTTTCGGGTACTTCCCAATTTTATTCAAATTTTTTAAAATCATTTTCATCTCTCACTGTATTATCTTCCTTAAGTTTGCATTACTTTGCTATGAAAGTTAATCAAAATCGATAAATTTTATAGTATATTGAACATTAAAAAATGATAAGTGATGACGTTCCATGATATAGGAGAAGACATGATGATGATAATGTCGTGTCCGTGTTTTCACGGAAAAGGGGTGCAGTAGCTTCTGAGGGTAAAGACCCCTGAGCCCCCAGAGGGCAGAAGTCTGACTCCAAGCTCATATGAAGATGACACGCACATTCGCTTGCACAACTCCTTTTTACAGGGAGGCTCATTCATACAACTCACAGACAGAACACAGAAGAACAACCATGCCCGAACCGGGACTCGATTTCATTGAAGACATTCAGATCACGGGGAAGACACGCTACCCCTATGCTAGGACGCCGGCTAGGAGAAGACATGGCCTCTCGATTTCCTTAAAGTGTTAGTTTTAACTATTTTTTGTTACTAATTATTTCAATTTCTAAGAAATTCCTATTTTAAAGATAAATTGAAAAAAAAAAAGATAATTGTATTTATTTAAAATTAATTCAATTTATATTATTTCTATTCATTAAATTATGTTGAATCTTAATCTTTTTATTTAGCAAGTAACACAAAATGGGCAACTTAATGTCTTTCCGGACAGTTTCATTTCACTCAAGTTTCATGTTTGTAAAGATGGGATTTCAAATCGTGTTTTTATTTATTTTAATAAAGATTTAAAATTTTTTGCAATTGTTTGCTATTAGTGCTAATATTAGTATTAATTGTTTACTTTCGATGAAAATATTGTTTTTGATGTTTTCAGAACTGAATAATGAATTCATGATCAATTTAAGTAAATTTTGATTCTATAAGAATGGTACGGAAATGAAAAAAAGATGAACCCAAGATATTTAAAATAATAAATTTTAAGTAAAATAAAAGAGTAAAAAAATTCTTAGAAGGAATTTTTTTTTCTTTTAAGTGTAATAATAAAATTTTTTATAAGCATCGTATTATTATTTCATTGTAATATTTCAAAGACGTATATTAAACATTTTTTTAAAAAGTATTAAATTAAAACAGTAGAAACGAAAATTAACTCCTTTAGTCTGAAGTATATTCTTTCGACAAAAAAAGCTTTGTATTTTACAGCCAGTGATAAGATATGTGTCACTCTTCAAGACACAAAAATAAATTTATTTCGCCTTTCATCCATTTTGTACTTCCTCCTATTTTTTCTTTTCTTTTTTTACAGTGAAATATCTCGATAAAAGCATCATTTATAGACATTTCTTTGAAAATTCTTGGCACATATTTACATTTTGCGCAAAACATCCATGCGACCGTAGAAATAGTTATGATAAATATTCAGTTAGAATATTTACAGCTGTTTAAGAATTTCAAAAATCTTATTATTTATCTTTGAGGATACTTAAGCTGAATAAAATAATGTTATTTTTGAAGCAGGCAGTAGAAGGTTAGTAGTAAGCAAATATATATTTTTTAAAATTTATCTTATCCATGCAGAATGCCTGTATTCTTAGAATGCGAAATATTCAGTACTGACTTTTTCCCTTCGTTCAGTGAAGAAAAATTTGTTTCATACAATGGAGAAACATTTTTTTTTCTCTTTGTCATTCAGTATTTTGTTCCAATGCGTTTAGCACTGCTGTATAGACCATATAATTTAATTTTTAATGCACAGTTTGGTTTAATTTTATTCAAGTCCCGTTTTAAAACAACACTAAAACTATTTTGGGACTGACTTCATAATTTTGAACCACGGTCAGATGATGAGGATGGCACCTGAGCTCCTCCCTCCAAACTTTCAAACCATACCAAAGGGAAGACGTTTCACTTCGAGGAATTTAGGGTGCACCAAACCCTCTTACACAACGGTTCTTTGGTGGAATTGAGTCTTGAACCTGAAACCCTTTCATTTCGAAGCCGAGATACTACTAGGACACCGTAGTATAGAATATTTGGTTAAAAATTCTATCTGGGCTTGAAAACAGATTTGTTTATTTTAATTCACCATCAGAAGAATAGCGAAACACAAGTAATTATTCCATAAAGAATCATAATTCTATGTTTATGTACTGAATAAGACCTATTCGTTCCAAAACCTTACATTGGTGAATAAAATAACTCAACTATTTAATTGGTTCCATCTGAAAAACAAAAATTAGTCCGTAGGAATCTTTATTACTTCCCTCCACCTTTTATTTCCCCTCTTACAATAATTGATGTTATTTACCTTTATTAGAGCATTACTTAATATAGTAAGATATACTGGGAAAAAATGAGATGAAAACAATATATCCGACACGATATGTACTATATTAAATTTCTAAATCCTTGCAAATAGAGAGACCACAGCGAAATAGATGAATATAAAAAACCGTAAGATATGTACAATTATGCTCAAGCAACATCATGTTTACAAATGTGTGCTCAACTTAAGTTCTCGTACTTACATTCACCTTGTGCGGGAAAGTTTATAAGCGAATTTCGTATCTTCGAATAATAAAGGAAAACGTATGTGTATGTTGCCCCTTGACTTGGAGCTACCAAATTTCGTATATAGATATTTTATTGCGTAGGAATGTGCCGTTTGTAGCAATTTTTCGCAATTTTAGTAAGAATTTTAATTACTTAGAAATTAACGTAGATTTTGGCGTTTTCTCGTATTTCTGTCAATATGTTTGGTTTAAAATTATTTTTACAACTTTTTAAAATTCGAAAAAAAAGCATATCTTTATTGATAACAATTTGTTTGTCGTCTAATTTTTTTTTAAATATTGAACAATATTATTTATTTATTATAATTTTTTTGCATGGTTTACAACATTACATTTCATTGTTGCAATGAGATTACAAGTAATTTTGTTGTTTCACCAAATATTAAACTGAATAGTTTTCTTCTTCTAGTGAAAGTTATAATAGATATTCTGTGTATTATCTACCTCGTTTAGTTGAGGAAAGGAAAATATAATTACTTAAGGCTTAAGACGTCATCTAAGACATATTATTTCCTGACTTCTTTTTTAATGATATTATGATACTATGGGGCTAGATTCCATGAAAATGATTAATACTTTTCATTACAATATGATGCTTGAAAATATTCTTTCGAGGGAATTGTGTGATTCAGATTTATACCTAAAATTTTACCAACATCTTATTCTTTTCTATTTTAGTCTCAATCTTTCTTTTTATTTTATTGAAAACTATTAGCAGACTTAAATGTACAGCATAATATTAGAAATTCACTACGAAATCATATAAGAAACTTCTAGTTTGACACTCTGAGGAAATAAAATCTACCATTTTTGTTCTCAAGGAATTTTCAAAACTTCAGTTCGGAAAATTATTAATTTCAGAAACTTCAGTTCAAAACAAAATAAAAAAAACTATAAATTTTGCTTTATTGATTAACAGGCCCATCTTTAATATAAACTAGCTGTAATCTAGACAAACAAATAAATGATTTCAGTTTTCCTAAAATACTGAAAATAAAAGCTTGTATTTTCTTTAAAAAATTATTTTTTTTTTCAAAACTAAAACGTGATTAATTTTATTCAAATTTTTTTTCCTGTTGTACGGTTTTATTATTAGCAATAAAAAAAGAATAGGAAATCAATTTCTAAATTTGTAAATTTCTGGGTGTACAGAAATCTTTGAAATCATAAAAAATAATTTAAAAAATTGTTTCAGATATAGACATACTTTTTTTTAATTTAATCCTTAACTTGGACTTACTCTCGGCCAGTTATAAAAATGTTGTTCGGTCGGTGGCAAATAATTGTCCCAATGCGATAACAACATGCTCCTGTCTATACTGCTACTTTTAGTGGTAGCGCTGTGGTCTGACGTATGCAAGAAGAAGAAGGGTATATGTTGCTATATTGTATTTTTTCGTACTGCGCATGCGTTTGTAGAATTTGAATGTTTCTTTTGCCGTGAAAAAAATTGATCTCCTATCAGAAATTAAATCCGAAATTTTTTGCTCCTTCTTATGAAACACTGTGTTCTTTTTTCATTTTATTAGCTATTTCTTTTTTATAAGTTTCCTAATTTAGGTATGTTGAAATTTTTTACTTTATTATGCTTCATTATTTAAATATCTATAATTTTAACATGGTACTATATATATACAGTGAAAAAGAAAAATTGAGTTATGCCAAAATGGCAATTAATAGCCAAGATTGGAAAGTTTAAACCTATCTTATGCAGTTGTGGCAAGCATAAACATCTTTCTACGCACGTTAGAAATTATTATTATAAATTCATTATTTATACTTGCCGTCTTATAACTAGCCGAGTGTAAACCAGGCGTCAGATGCGTACCGGTTTGTGATGTAGGTGGTAATAATATCGATGAAATGGGTCTATAAAAGGAGAAAAAAATGAGCGTTTTATGGTTTCATGAAAATAAATAACCGATTAGGAGGTAAAAAGGATTTAAAAATACGTATGGTCGCAAATAGGGATGGTGTTACAAACATTTTGCTACATTAATTTCCAGTATGTACATACTAAAGGAAGAAATAATGAAACCATTTTCATCCGTAACATGCTGCAGAAGATCTGACGGGGAATTTAATATTGTCTAAATATTTTCAGAGTAATGAAAACTGCACCTGTTGAAGTATGTTAATGCAGCACGGAGAAAAAACTCTTGCCTAAAAATAGGATTAAAAAAAAAGAAATGTACTTATATCTATAACAGTTTTTTTAATATAAATTTTCCTTATCGCTGCAAGACTTTGTGAATACCATGTACTTTGAAGTTCATGATATGTTATATTTAATCACATAACACTGAATTTATATCATAATTTCTGTATTTATTCGTTTAAAAATAATTAACATGTGCAAAATCATCTAGAATTGAAGCATTTTTATTCAAAGTGCCAAAAATAATATAAAAAACATTCATATAATTAATCGATATATTTAAATAATATTTATATGATAATCACATAAATATATTCTACTTTTTAAAAAGTGAATCGTCAAAGTCAATAAAAAAAGCATATTTAAAAAAAATCACAGAGAGACTACAAGATTTAATTAAAATTTTATTATTTCATATCAAATACAAGCAAAAAATGATATAAATTAATGACAAAGACTTGTAAATGTAGTAAAAAATATATCGGTTTTTAATGCAAGAACTTATCCTATTTACATCTCATGTAAAATCGATTGAATGTTATTCGAAATATTTTTTTCACAGATACCCATTTTTTTTTCAAATGTGTACACAGCGCCTCGACTATATGTCTATGTAATTTTTTTAACCCATCAAACTTTATTAGAGAGCTGTAATCTGAAATCAAGATCTAATTCAGAAATTTGAAGTTACTAATACCATTTGCTTAAGAAAAAAACATGACGTTTTTTTTCGTTTCTTACGTTAATATTTATTTTCTGAGCTTTTATGTTTTTATAAAAAATGCGAATATTATCAGCAAAATTGTGTGGCAGAATTTTTACAAAGGTATGCAATATTGTAGTAAATTAACCAATTTTTAAAAAATAAAATAAGTATATTTATAAATGAAACGCTGTTAGTTCCAATGTATTTGGTAAAGGAAGTGTAAGAGTTTTTTTTTTATCATTATTGTACATGTAATATTAAATATATGCTTATAATTATAGAAGATAATTTTATGATTATGTACAAAAACGGTAAATTAGGGTGATTCCCGTTGCCTTCCGTATTTAATATATTACAAATCCCACAGCCATTGCTTGTAAAGGAAATAATAATTATTTTGCTGTTGAATTATTGAGTATATATATTACTGCAAGATTTTTTTAAATATAATTCTTAATCATATATTAGAAATTATGATTAAGAAATTATTATACTTTATAACACTAAACTTTTTATAATTATTTAATATGAATTTATTTAGGCTAGAATGATCGATTTTCCTTAATTTTAGTAAATTAAAATTTAAATTGTATTGATTTTTCATAGATTTTACAATATATTAAATAAAGTGTATTTAAATTTTTCAATACGTTATTTATTATTTTATGGTTTAAACGAAATGACAGAACACAATAAAATATTGATTTTTGAACTTTCCTTCAATTTCCTAATTTGTGCTTTTAATAACTTGATGTTATGAAGAGGAAATTAGAAAAATATTTTCATATTAATTTGAAAACTGATTATTTCAAACACTTTTATTGAACCTCTTTTATGCCAATGAAATAGCACAATTTTTATTCTGAATTTCTTTAATGATTTTTAACAATGAAATTTTGCTCCTTTTTTTGCAATCATTTGTTAATATGCCAAAATTTTATAATTTCATTCTGATGTACAATCCGCCCGTAAAAATCGCCGTTGCATATTCGTACAAAGAAATGAATTCTGTGTTTTCTTAGACCAGTCCTGTTAATGTATTTAATATAAATATCAGGATGCAAACTTTTGCTTGAAAACATCAAATTATTTTTTAAATTATTAATAACGCTTCTTAAAACTCTGTTAAAGATTCTACCTAAGTAGGATAAATATAACCCTCTGTACATTGATTGTAATGTCTTCTGGTTACAAATAAGTGAAGTTCTGAAAAAGAATAATTTAACATAACACACATTCTTTTCCACAAAGTACGCAAAGTCAAAAATTTGCAATATATTACTTTCCTTGCTTTTACTTTACTTTTTGTAATATTTTACTCACCTTAATGAAAATTTAAAAAATTATATGCTATCTCAACATTTAATTAACTTACTAATTTACTATTCACTTAATCTTAGAATAACTTTTTAAAAATTCCGTTAAATATAAATTAAATATTAGCAAGACAGAAATATAGATACATTGTTATGGAAGATAAGCTCTTCTGGATATATCTAAAAAAATCATGCATATCTGATTTTTTAACAATTTATGGGGCCGTATAATAAAATACAGTTCTGAAAAGACAGAGAGAGTTTTTCCTGAATCCTGAGTTGTGAAAGGCAATCCATTCTTCATTCTTCCAGACTTGAAGATGATACTTGGGGAAATAACCATCAACATAAAGAATTAAAACACACCAGAAAATACTTCATGAAAGAGACATCGCCGCTATCTGAAATTGAAAGATATTTAAAAGAAAATAATATCAAAAGTTAAAAGTATGAAGACATAAGCCATGCAGATAATTATTACAAATAATGGTCAAAAGTCATTAATACATTAAGAAATAATCCTCCATTAATTACAAATTAAAAAAAAATTATTGCCAATTTATTTTTTAAACATAAAAGTTGATGCTTTAAACCTAACGACGATTAATGAAAAGTTAAGAAAGTTATTTACATATAATGAAAATAGAAGAATTTAAAAAAGTGATCGTAAATGTCTTTTGAAAAATAAAAGTCGATGTTTTAAACATGAGAGCGATTAATGAAAAGTTAAGAAAGTTATTTACGAATATTGAACAGTAGAACTTAAAAGAAGAGCATAAATGTCTTTTGAAAAAATACAAATTGTTGTTTTAAACCCAAGGGTGATTAAGGAAAAGTCAAGAAAATTATTTACAAATAATGAAAAATTGAAGAAATTTCCATATTAGAGCAAAATGCCCAATAATGTTACTATGATTTCTTTATGATATTATCGAACATTCTGAATATCCTACAAGATCTTAGAATTATCATATTTATTTTTCTAAATTCATTTAACAAAACTGTAGACTTTTAAGGGATTTGAATATATTCTCTAATTTTTATAGTTCTTCAGAATTTTTTAAAATTATATTTGATGCGATTGTGAGCGCCATTCAGTATAAAAGAAACAATTTCGAATACTTTCAAATGGTATTTGAAGGCCTTTTCTTGAGGAAAAAAATATTTTAAAGACGCCTTTTAAAAACGAAAAGTTACAAGGCCAGCAATCCCAACTTGAGTTTTTGTAAACATGGTAGTAAAGTTGTTGTTATAAGCTTGTTTCAAAATTATTTGATTTCCATTGACTGTTGGGTCATACTAAAAAATGATTTATTGTTGCTTATTGAATGGAGTACTATGTTTTAAAATAAAATTTATAACAATTTCTTTGTTTTATTAATGTTCTTTTAGTTAATGCTTTTCTACTTCAAAAACGCATATTATTTTTATTAGAAATTCCTAAATTATTATATCAAATTCTCCATTAAAAGTTTGTTATACTTTATAATGCTTCGGACTTTAAGTTGCATTCTAATATAAATAAAATTAAGGCCCTTCTTGATTTTATATTTATTGCCAAAATTTTGAACATATAAACAATAAAGATAACACGCGTAATGTCATCATCATTTTCATAGCAAAATTTGTCTTAGTCTGAAAATATCATTATGAACGATAATAAAATCATAATCTGACATGTTTTTCAAAAATAATTTCTCAGAATTACTTAAAATTCAGAAAGTTTCCTCTCTATTCCAAGTCCACGTGGTTTTTATGTACAAAACTTGTTTTATATCTTACCCAAGATTTTTTTTTGGTTAGAAAAATTTCGGAATCATTTGGAATATTAATTCATTTTTGAAATTAAAACGAATTTGAATATAATAATAAATTCTCAATTCAGTAATGAGAAAAACACATTTTGCTTTTATGATAATATTTCAGAAATATCTGTGCACTTATAGAACTGTGGAATTTTTATCAGGATAATTAATAAATTTACAAAAAAATTACTTGTGAGTGAACTTAATATCTATTCAAAGTATTTTTTTCTCACACAAGTTTTCCCGTTATTTGAAATCAAAAATAAAATTCCTCTGGCAAAAATTTTCAATAATAATATAGAAAATAGTTTTTCAAAATCTGATCTTGTTTTATATTATAGAATTATATTTATCTTTTATTTTTACTTACATTTCTCCACTAAACTAGTGATTTTAAAAATTTGATATATTTATCAAATAACAATTTTCTAATTGTATTTTATTATCAGAAAAATAAATATTTTTACTATATTATAGACTTAAGTTCTATAAATTTCTTTTCTTATTTCATAAATAAGTTTACTTATTTTCATTGCGTTTTTCTATTTAAATAATTTACTTTTAATTTAAAAATATTCACTATACATAAATTCTATAATAAATAGTTGATAAATAATAGCAAATAACTGTATTCATTCAAAATATATAGGCACAGTTTGAAGTTTTAACTACTATGCAATGTATTTTATCGATTATTTTTATGAAGGATTTTGTTTTTATTTGTTCATTTTGGTTGATATTGAGTTTTATGTTTTTCTAAAATAAAATGATGCATTTAGAATCATTTCAATATTTTTTATTAAGTATTTTACTTGATTATGGTAGGTATATACTTAAATCTTAAATTTTTTTGCACATTTTTTAAAAAGAAAAATCAATTCGTTTGAGAAAAGGCAAACAAAAATTTAAGTGGACTTTTTGAATTGCATGTAATATTTAAATTTGAAAAAAATATTTTGTTTGTTTGTTTCGATTCCAGCATTATTTTAATCCTGATTTACGAACAGCGTCTATGAAATTCGTCATTTTTTCTCTAAGAGCTTTCAGTACACCAAACTGAAATTTCTGTTTGACGGCAGATTTATAAAAATCCAGCTATGGTTTCTTTTGAAATAATGTGAATATTTTGCGAATGACGTTTAAAAAGAGAAAAAAAAATGGTTGTCCCAAACTTAACGATTAGTTAAGATTTGAATTTTTCACCATTCGTGCAGTAAATGTTGGCAACCATATTAAAAAAAAAAAACATTTGACAGATGACAATTTAGGGTTAATAAAAATAGAGTGCTACCCGAGGGAATACGCAAGATTTGTATTAAATAAAAAGTAAAGTCTTTTTCCTTCAAATTTTGTTTTTTCCATTGTTATAGTGTTATATCCATTGTTATATTGAAGCACACAGAGTAGGGACACACATAAGGCTTCCACGGATTTGTTGGAATTTACGCACTCTTTTTTAAAATTTTTCCACGACCATTTCATACAAATGTGGCTGAATTTCGTTGATACATCGTCAAATTTCCTCTTTCGTCCTTGTGGCTTGTTACCACAGACTTTTGACTTGAAATAATCCAAATAATCCAATAAAATAAATCCAAAGATTTCAATTACATGATCCAGGAGACCAATCAGAGAGATTTTCGAACTGTTTCATTGTAGTAGTTTCATTCACTGTAGAAATTCATTACTTTTGAAATACTGTTCAACAATGAAAGTATGTTTTCCTATCGTGTAATGCTCTATTTTTACAAACACCAAGCTATCATCTGTCTATTGGTATTTTTAAAATAGGTTTACCAACATTTTACTACATGAAGGGTCTCAAATTCAAAATATTAGGCTAATTTCTGAACACCTTTTACATTTATGGGATAACTTCTGGAAATTGAATTTTTTGCCCTATTATTCTTTGATTGTTACAAAATCAGTGTAATTTATCTTAATTTTTCTAATGAAGATAAAATTTACATGTAGAATTAATAAAATCATCCAATCGTACCTAATTTGGCATGTTGTAGTCAGGCTTAGAGGATTCAATAGAATCGCCAAGGTATTTGATTTGGAAAAAGTCTGTTATTGCTGTGGATAGAAATGGAAGTTACAATAACTAAAAATTAACCAGTTTCAACGAAATATAAACTTAATTAATATGAGATAAACTGAGCAAAATTTAAAGTTGATTAAGATCCAAAACAATGTGGCATGTTCTTTTGATTACTAAATCATTTTAAAACTGATTATGAGTGAAAAATCTTGCCATCATTTGGGAAATATAAACATTAGAAATTTGTTGTACCTTGGCCCTAACTTACTCTGGATCATTGTAACTTATCCACATATTGGTTGAAATCTTGCAGAAAATAATTGAACTGCCTTTAGCAATACTCACTAATATTTATGAGGAACATGCTGTTGCTTACCGTTCAGATCTTACTAATAAATGCTGCCTGAGATTGTTTCTTCTGCGTTTAAAGTAAAAATCTTAAAGAATTGTATCTTATTTTTTATAAATATCATAAAGTGTTTGAGAATTTCTACTATATTCCAGAAAAAAAATATGCCTACAGAAAAAGTTATTTCTCATTTCTAAAATTTCCGATTTCGTGAATTAATGGGACTTATTAATTAGAATTTTTTTATGTAAATTTCAAATTTTGAAAGAAAATAAAACGTTTTTCGATTAGAAAAGTTAATAGAAATGTTTGATGATAATTCTCGTATAGAAACAACAAAAGAAATTAGCATAAGTATTTAAAATTTCCTAAAAAGAAATAAAAATTAGAATTTTTGAGGATTTAAAATCTAACGGTAATAATTGCGGAATATGTTAATTTATTGAAAACAAAATATAATCCAAATTAAATTAATCATTAATATGTTCATAAAGTTGAAAATAATAAGTACAAATTTAAGCTCTTCGAATTTTAATTAGATTTCCTCTAAAAAAAGAGTCGAAATTTTAAGGTTAAAAAAAATAAAATCAATAATTTTGGAACAAGTAATTTTATACTATTTTAAAAATTGAAAAATAGTATTTCTCTGATATCGATTTTATTTTTGTACCATTTTCTTGCTCTAATTTTAATAATTTTTTAAAAATATTAACATTAATACAAATTATAATAAAATATAAAATAATAAAATATAAAATTATAAATAACATTATAGTTTTAAATATTAATATTAACAAATATTAACACAAATTATAGCATAGCATTACTTACAAATTATAGCATTTTTTTTTGTTGCAATGATATTGAAATCCATATAATTATTTCATTCCATTATCTGCAAGTTTTCGCCAAAGTTCAAGATGTTGCAAATTTTTCTTTCTTTGGATGTGAAGGTACAGTTTTCAAATACTTTTATTATAATTCTAAGTTGACGTTTTGTCTATTGTGATGTAAAAGTCGCTAAGCACAGTATGCAATGACTGAAACAATTAAGTAAGGCGAAGGTAAAAAAGCAAGAGAATCCTAAAATATTATAATGTTAGAAGTTTTAGAGAAAAGGTTTAAAATTTAAAAGTTTTTATAATTATTTTATTTTATTTTTTTGCTTAAAGACACTTTATCTTCCATACAATTCTGCTTACACATTCTAACATTTTTCAGCCGTCAGCTCTGACCTTGATTTTTTTCTGTTTATTACGGCTGGTTTAAAAAAATCGCTCCCTTATTCTTATTATATATTATACGTCTCCGCTAAGGGTATCAGTTTATTTCTAATTGCCAAATTTTCCCGGAGAACGAAAAAAAACTGCACATTTCGCAGCCGATAACGAATTTGGTATTTTTTCTTTTTATATTGGTCTATAATGTACTATTTTATATATGTTCATACCAAATCCGCCATGTTCGCTATTGGTTGTAGAGAAGCTCAATTGTTTTCCTTGTTTTGCAAATTTTGGAAATTTAAATTACTGGTGATGCCTGTTAGGCATCGATGTGATCTCTCTACAGTGAGCTATATGGGTGAATCAGACAGAAAGAATAGAACTTTTTTTAAAAATTAAAACTCTTTAATTATATTGTCTACTTTTTAAATGAATTATATTCGGGAAATTTTGCGATATTTTCTTCTCTAACTAAGACTCCAGATGGTGTACCAGAATACCACAGTTCCGGGATTTCATTGCAAAAAAACCCCGTTATTTCGGTTAATAGCACATATGTTCAAAATACAGCATAGCAGAACACTTGTAACTCGATAATGCTAGTTTACTTTCTGATATGCTTAAAAAAATTGCATTCATAGGAAACGTTATTTATTAAGGAAATACATTATGGTGCAGAACAAATCTTTATGTCTAGAGTAACCAAGTTTGTCACGTGGTTAGTAAATATACTTTTGGGGGATGAGAATGCGCACTTTAGAAAAAGCTTTTTTCATATCCTAATTAATTAAATTCATTAAAAATGTTCATACTTTTTAACGTTTTCCTATGATAGTAAAGAAAAATAAATTTAATCATCTTAAAATTGGAAAAAAAAAATTTGCCAAAGCTACGAGTAATCAATTTAGCTATAGTTTTTAATAAGTAAGCTGTTTAGATTTTTTGTAGTTTTAATACATTTTTAGAAATGTTTAGTGCACAATTTGTGTCAACATATTTTACTGCTGTAATGGAATTTTAACCGTTATTATTATTTCGATAATTCTTCAATGGGGATAAAATAAACTCTCTTTCTTTGCACAATGATTTCAAAGTAGAATTTAAATTTTCCTGCATTTAAGTTCAAGTTTTTTCCTTTAAATTGTTTGAGTAAAGATCGAAATCTATCGTCAAGACAGACGAATAATGGCTGTAATATATAAGGTTATAATATTTTGAAATAAAATTTCGAAATTTAAAGAAACATTTTCCATTCATTTGTTTACATCATAACTACAGCGAAAGAAAGTGATAATTTTTTTATTATCTGACTAGCCGCCTTTGGCGACCAGCTGGTTCGCCATGAGTAATGCGTTCTAAAATTTTCAATTAAATCACATATTCATTAGCCAAAATTTAAGAAATAGTTAAAGTTAAAAAATTCCGTTATTAGTAGTTAAAGAGTCGGTAACTTTATTCGGAAAAACTTTTTGAGTTTAATGCTCTAACAATTTATCGATTATGCTTCTAAAATATTAAAAATGTTTTTTTTCGGTGATGTTGCCAAAATGTTAAATATGTTTTTTAAAGAAAGCGAAAAAGGGAAAAAATTATTGAATTAATGATACAGATATTACAAACGATTATAGAAATATGCCATTAAGTCGGGATTTCAATGCATATCCTGTCTAAATTCAACCAGGTTTACTGTAAATAAAGATAATTTATGGAATTAATGATATATATATTTATTGCAAACGGTCACAGAATCCATTGCCATGCATTTATTTTTTTAGAAGATATCACATTTTATATTTATGTTATTTTATCCAGTCACGTGCTGAAAGTTGTATTTCTTTAGATTTGATTTATGATGATAGTTGTTGTTTTTTTATTTTAACTTCCGGCATTGTTTTATTTTATTTTATCCAGTCACGTGCTCAAAAAACATGTTTAAAATATTTGTTTAAAAATTCGTTAAAAATAGAAGATTAAGTTATACATTAAAACGCTGATACCATTACAAAGCTAATTTTTTTATCTTTAAATTGATGTAAAAATCATGTTTATGCGACAATATTTTCGGAAGTTATAGTGGAAAAACGTCGAAATTTCGCTTAAATTTTAATTAATTCTAATCCTAATTAAAAATTCGAAAAAAGGGCTCCGAGGTGCGCATTTCCGACCTCCAAGGTATGCATGTACCAAATTTGGTAGCTGTAGGTCAAACGGTCTGACCTGTCGAGTGCCAACACACACACACGCACACACACACATTGAGATTTATTATAAGTATAGATAACCATTCACTCGTTCCTGAATCAGAAAAAGTAACGACTTTTCGCTTATCCCATTTAATGATAAATTGATGTGAAGTAAAACCTAGCAATTCTGTTATGTTTTAAAATTTTTTCATTGTCTTTGAAGATTTATCGCAATATTTTAAGATTGTAGCTTTTTGTTTCTATCCTATAAATTTCATATATTAATTAATATTTTTTTTATTTTGCTGTATACTCTAATTTTATTTGTTAGTTCATGTCATTTGAAAAGATATTTTCCACTTTCATAAATTCCATTTCATTTTTATTATAATTTCCCTGCATTTCTTCATATATTATATCATAATATTTGTTTTTAAAGTTCATCATCTCTGCTAATTAAAAAGTGGAATGAGTATTTGAGTTGTATAGCACAGGCTGCTGGACAAAATTTGCAGATTTTGAACATATACTTTGGAACGGAAATCTTCATTAAAATATCGTTTAATTCAAATTCGAATGAAGTTTAAAACTTCCTTCCATAATTTTTGAAACTATTGTAATATACAAAAGTAAATTTTATGACAGACACCTCCTACTATATTTTCAGGACAAAATTATCTTTTTCATGATATTAATTTAGTTGAATACTTTTTGTTTATTTTCAATTAAAAAAGTTATTGCTATTTTATTAAAATATATTGAATTTTAATTTTTTCCCTGTTTCTACAATTATTTCTTCTTGGATTTTTTCCAATAGTACTGATGAAAATATATAACTACGGATCATCTTTCCATGCGGAGTAGATTTGTGTTTCTTTGAATAATATTAAAAAAATTTTTTTGCACTTGCAATTAAGATTTAACTTCAATGGCAAAATGCTGGTAATAATGCTCGTGACATTTGTGTATTTATTAACAGCTACGTCTTTTCCTGTAATATTATTAGTTCCATAAATATATATTACTTTTAACTAAAATTTCTTTTCCATTAGGATGCATTAATTTTTTGTTGTTGTTGAAGGCAAAATAAAAGGTAAAAAAAAAAAAATACAGCTTGTATAACTGACCTTGGATTTGCAACTGCAGATGCAGATGGAGCATTCGAATTACATTGCGGAAGAGGTTGACTGGTCTTGATGTTTTCGTATGCCTTATCACAGCACTTTTTTTGTAGGATGCAGCAGAATGGACTGAAGAAATCAAAAGTTTTGCATATATCGTCAGTACATCCGAAAAGAAAAGCTTCTGAATGATGGGGTAGAAAACTTGCAAGACTGAGACATAAAGTGAGTAAATGAATGGCTTTCATTGTGAAGAAATAGATATTCTGAAGAACTTGTATTCTGTTTTGGAAAAACAGAATGAGAAAACATCAACAGAATGAGATTTTTAAAATATTTATATTTACTTTCATATACAATCAAAATGTTAAGCATAAATACATGAATAAATATTTAATATCAGTTGTCGTTGGGGATCAGCTGGTTCTCAATAAAATTGATTAAATTTAAATTCATTTGATTCGTTTAGATATAACTTCATATCAAGGGTTCCATATTGTCAGAAATTAGGCCAAACTCTTCGTTTAAAGTCTCAAAATTCAGAAAAACTTTGCAAGATTATTAAATTGATAATATTAAAAAGAAAAAATTCATGCTGCTTAATTTCATGCTGTGCAGTAATTTTTTTTCCTACAATAATATTCTTTGAAATTATAGCTTGAAAATGCCGAAATAGCTTAATTTTTAATTAATTGAAATTAAAAAGAAATTCTCCTAAGTGCACACTCCCATCGTCCATGAAATATATGTACTAAGTTTGGTAGCTATAAGTGGCAAAACATACACGTGTACTAGTCTTTGCTCTAAATTGAGATGCTGTGTAAAATGATATGATAGATTTGATAGTATAAGGATTAGATCTGGCTCTTCTCAGCCAAAAGAAAGGTAATTATATATGAACACGTATACATAAAATTATGTATGAACACGTATGCATAAAATTATTTATGAACACTTGTACTCAATTAGTTTTAGCATTAACATTCTTTCTTAGATTTTCTAATTTTTTTTATCTTGTTAACAGTGTTTTAAGTTAAATTTCTTTCTACAAGAATGAAAAACTGAGTTTTAACGGTATTTTATTGTGTCTATATGTGAATACGCACCTTTAATTTTTATATTCAGCTCCCATATGGTCTTTTAAACAAACACTTCTTGCGTTTCTTATTCAAAACTAAAGAAGTTTTTTCCTTAGCAAAAGTAATTTAAAAAAGATTTTGGCCAATTTAAATAGTCAAAAAATATTTTTAAAACGATTTTGGAAAATATGAACAAGTTTTTTTTTTGTAGATTATTATAAATTATAAAGCTTGCTTCTCTTATAAAATAGTTAAAGAAAAATTTCTGAAGGCATCAAAGTTAATTTACTGACGTATAATATTAATATCCTAAATCTATTTGAAATTATTCCGTGGTTGCTCTTCGGAGTTTTCAAACGAGTTTCAATCATTCTGAATTATTTTTGACTTCATACGGCAAGGGTACCGTTTCTGATGTGTTTTAAAAGATTTTGAAGATAAGATTTATTTTCTCATAGAAAAGTAAAGTAAAACCTTGATTTTTACATCCGTACAGAAGTTATAATCTGATACAAAAGAGACAGAATCTTCCATGTACTTGCAACTATTTGACTTAACTCTTTGTGGTTATTTCTGAAGAATTTGATTTACCTTATTTCCAGAAACAAAATTAATTTCTCTTGCAGAAATTCAGGTGGTTGTGTTTGCTCATCAAAGACTTCCATAAATATTTTTTTAAAAAGGTATTCTCATTCATGTAATCAAATTTGATGCTGCTGGAGTTTTTTTATTGCTTAAAAGTAACACACTTATTCTGATTCTTATAAGTGATTCTTGAGAGAAAAAAAATTCCAATAAAATTTTAAATCCTTATCCTATCCATAAATGAGGATCCCCCCCAAATTTTTTTCATTAAACCCATTTTTAAGCTAAGCCGTGAGCCAATATCACTACCGCTATAAAAAAAATCTTCAGATCTGATCTTTAAAATTCAGTTGCATTCAAAAACTTACCTTCTGGAGGTGAAGCGTTCTAAAGAAATTCTCAGAAAGAACTGATCTCGGAATAATGAGTGCTAATGTTGAGTTGAGAAGTAATAAAAACTGTATAACCAATGAGAACTAAAAAATGTATCTCTGTCATGTGACGTCAGAGCTCCGGAAACATTATTAGAAATCTTACGTGCTTGGTTGATCAAGAGACAGACGACAGATACTCAGCAACCATTGTCAGTATTCATTGAGAAAAACCGAGATGGATTGGTGGGGAAATTCAATGCACCATACATCATGTCAGCAAATGGGAATATAATCTGTGAGTCGCTTTGGCCTCCAAATATCTAAGCGACACTTTTATGAAATCTTCTTATTGAATCATTTCCAAATTCTACGACGAAAGAGTACAGGAAATAATTGCTTACTTATAATTTTTTTAGTTGTGAAATTTAATTGATGGAATTTCCAATGAAATCTTTAGCTTCATGTGGAAAATCTGGAAATCGCAATAGCAAAGTTTGAGATTTTTATATTTAATGCACAAACAAGATATTTACTATTTAATTATGACTTATAAAGAGATTTTATTTAAACTGTGAACCTAGGATTTTATAAATTAGATTAAAAATAAGAGTTTCAAAATTAAGGAGAGTTTATTAAAATTATGAAATAAGGGCTTTATAAATTTGATTAATAATGAGACAGTTTCAAAATTTGAACAATATCCCAATACTGTTATTTTGTTGAGTGACATATTTTTTAAATTTTAATAAATTGAAAATTTATTCTTTTTTTCTTTTGATCGCGCAATGTTGCATTTCAAATCCTTTATTAACTCTCTCAAAAATGGAGGTAATTAACGATTGAGAAAATTAACTCTCACAAATAGCTTTTTATATTCCTTCTGAAAATTTAAAAAAATTCTAAAATATTTTAAAAAGCTCTGAAACTTCCAAAAAAATAATTTTCAAGATGCTTTTATGATATCTTAGATTTGGATGTCTCAGAAAAATTCCACCATAAGGCTTCCTTCTGTGGTGGCGAGTCTTCCCGAGATCTAGGCGTCCAGGGTTCTAGCTCGGGCATGGTTGTTTCTAACCCTGTATTCAGTCTGGGAGGTATGTAAAAGAGCCCCCCCCCCTCCTCCCTGCAAAAAAGGGGCTATGAAAGTGAACGTGTGCGTCATCTTCATATAAGCTAGAAGTCAGATTTCTGCCCTCGGGTGCTCTGGTATCTTTACCACAGAAGCTTATGGCATTTGTCTATGACAAGTGCCATAAGTAATAACAACAGAACAATTCCTGAGACGATCTCTCCTAAGTTCTTGCGATATTCGAAAGTAATTCCCCCAGTCATTCTAAATGCACATTGCTAATATTGAAGGTATTTATTATCCTAGTGTTTGATTAAATACTTGAATGTATCGTAATTTAAATGCGATGGAGTAAACCAATCAACCGAATTTCTTTTTAAATGATGCAATAATTGAATACATTTCAACGGCTCGTGCTCATTCTTTCATGCTTAGACTGATATGATTGACTGGAGTTCACAATCAGTTGTGAACCGCTTACTTCTACTTACAGTAATTTTTATTCAATAAATGAGAAACGGATGTATCGAAATTCATCTCGGTTATTTATAAAATTAAGCACAGTGCATTGATCTTAATTTAGATATTATCTTCCCCATTTTATTTTCGCTTCCTTGGATGAAAAAAGTTAATGAAATCTCATGCTAATTAATGAATTAATTAAATATATTTTAATACCAGATCCGTACATTATTGAAAGATTTAGATTTCATTTACTGTTAACACTAATTTTAGTTCAGCAGTGCTATTTAAGTTCCATTAACATTTTTTATCGTCTTTCATATCATATCATATTAAAAAATTCGTTATAAGGAATTTGAAATTCCAAATGACATTGTATTAGGTTGTTCGGAAAGTAATTTCGTTTTTTCCTGACAAAGGATT
>JAPMOQ010013892.1:170453-205881 GCA_026543055.1 Argiope trifasciata
TCATTTTGACACAAAAATACGAAATGACTTTCCGAACGACCCAATAATATTTCATCCAAATTTGGTACATCAGATATATTACGCCACTTTGAAATATATATGGAGGAGAAATTGATTCCATGATACTATAAGAAGTTTTCAAATTAGGTACGAAACGTCGTAACAACTTAACCGTTAACATATTTACCTATGAGGCAACGTTACGAGGCATCTAGGGATGCGATTAGAATCTTGGGCGTAGATTGGAGTATGTGTAAGAGAGAGCAGAGAATCTTACAAAAAGCGCCGTCCAATTGATTAATAATGTTAAATTCCTGAAGCACAGAAGACTCATTGACTCCGATGTCTATTATGAGACATCCAGAATAATGCGCAGGTACATCAAGAACAAGAGACTGGGTTACACGAGGAGGTTCTGCTCCATGATAATGTACTTCCACATGTCTCCACTGTCACATAAGCGGAACTGGTCAAGTTCAAGTGGAAGCAGCTCAACCATCCACCCTTCAACCCTGGCATTTTAATGTGTTTGGTCCCTTGAAAAAAGTTCTAATAGAGAAGCGCTTCAACTAGGACGGCGAACTCAAGGATACTGTGTAGGACTGGGTTTCATCACTACCACAGAAATTCTAAGAACAATGAATCCTTCGACTCGTTAATCAATGGAATCGCTGTGATCAGGCCAATGGTATATACTTTGAATAAAGTCTTCATTTATATCCACAGTGTAGCAGTAGTTTTGTACCTTTTCATTTGCATATTCCTGGCATAGTATCATAATAATTTATTATGAAGTAAAGATAAAAAAAGTAGAAAATAACTTAAATAATATAATCATTTTTAATGAACTAAAGAAGTGTATTTTAAAAACGTTTCTTTTAAAAATTAATTATTTTTAAAACGTTGAATTATGTTTCTATATCATTGATGCTGCATCTGCTAAAAGTATTTTTATAAAAAATAGTTATATCGCACACACACACTATTATCACATTAGCAAATTTTTACTCAAATTGTCATGAGTGTTCAGTTCTTTATACTCGAGTTGAATCAAATGTTATTCGATATAAATTATTTTTCAATACTTATTTTCATTAAAGAGAGTCAATTAAGGCAATGAGATCATGATACTTTTATTTTCTTTTTTGAATTAGAATGCTTGACAAAAGATTAAGCATTTAAAAAGTTCATTTCACGATTCTTTCAAAAATGTACTCTTATTAAGACAATTTTTAAATCATTAAAATTTGTCGTTTTTCTGCACAAAAAAAAGAAAAAAGAACTTGCTAATTTTTAAAATCCAATAAACACTTGTCAGATTATTCTACCCTACTGATTTTAAACTTTCATCACTTATGCATTATTTCTTTGTATTTTAAAGCCATTAATCACTCATGTATTATTTCTTTGTATTTTAAAACCATCCATCACTTGCGTACTATTTCTTTGTACTTTGAAATCATCCATCACATTAAGCTGACTTTTTAAATTCAAATTTTACAAGAGTTTAATGAATTCTTTGGAGATTTTCGAATTTTTGTTTTGTATGCTTCAAAAAAGATTTGTAATAAGAAAGCAAAGTTACCTCAGCGAACGAATATTTGTACAAGTACCTGGGAAGATGGTTTGAAGGCAAAATGGATGCCATAAACCTCCAAAATGGCAGATTAAAAGATTCCAAGACCCATGTTTTTCAAATCTTTGGATACTCAAGGCCAAAAATGTTGGTGCCTTGAGAAAAGAACAGACATAATCAACTAACTGGAACGGATGGGGAGGTGTGTTTGACATACTGAAGGTTATTTTTTACGTTTGTTGTCAGCTCACCGTTCTCGTAAGCTGCCATCAAGTAAATGATTTAGGGTAAATGGGAAAAGAGGTTTGAGAGATATAGCAAGCGAGTGTGCAAGAACTTTCTTAAAGACCGAATGGAAAATTTTATTACAAGACTTCAAGATGGGAATTTCTCTTTTTTTCTTTTTCTTTTTCAGTGTTTTCATTTTTTTGGGTTGTACTCGCAAACAAAGGAATATTTAATTATGGTTTGACATTACTTTTGTTACAAAGGAACTAAATGGTTAAAATACATAGCACATTGTTGAAGTAGCAGTGAAGCTATCGTGTTTTTGAATGGTGTAGTGCATTATGTCTAAATAACATTTCTCTTGCAAACATTTAAATTTATGAAATTAGATATATATTTTTTAAATAATTTTTTCAGGACAATCTGTAATCTTTTCGGAGAATACTAGTGGAAATAAATAAAGACATCAGATTAAAAAAATATTATTAAAATAAGTTAAGTAAATCATAACAAATAATTTAGGTCTTGAAAATTTGGTTATTAACATGTTAATATAAAAAAGTAAATAAATGAGGCTTATAAAGCGTCTTTGTCATTCAATCTTGCATCCCCATTTTACTAAGAGAAAGTTTTAACTTGTTCTCAAACTAATATTAAATCTGAACAAATAAGCATCAAATGATACGTTTAAATATTATGTGGTCAGCCTGTTGAAGCCTACTGAAAAAATTTATGATAGGGAATTTAAAATCCATACACTAGTGGTTGGTTCACCAATACCAATATAATTTCATTAAGATTTTTAATTCAATAAGATAATCATTTAAAAAAATTTTTGCATTCAGTATTTCCTAACCTAAAAAGAGTTTACGAAATTTTCAGAATGGATTAATGGAATCTTAAATTTTTTCCTAATTCAGTATTCATAAATTCAAACAAAGAGATATGGAGATACATTCTGAATATCAACTATTGATTGCTAAGAGTGTACTGATAATCGTAAGGGAGATTTTTTCTCTTACATTCTTTTTACTCAAAATCATAATTTTTTCTTTTTTCTTTCTTTTACAATGGATAAAAAGATTTTGGAATCTTCAAAAATAAATTAATCCTCACCATCTAAATAAGTTTACACTCTAAAGATTTCTCTGAGTTCATCTTACTCGGTACCAGGGCGAAACCTAAATCGCTGATTTGCACTTTTTGCCTGGTTTCACCAATCAGGTTTCACAATTATTCTTATTCTGAGGTAGAAATGCATTTGTATTGGCACTCAGCAAGTAATCTAATTTTAGCCAGCTTCTCTACGCTACCCTCCCCCCTTCCTGAAAAAATCACTCCGGAATTACGTTTCTACGCTCTTGATGCCTGATAGAAGCAGGAATCTAGATAGATCAAATTCAGAGTCTTTCCTAAAATTGTTGGTCGAGTCTGAATTTGAATCATCCTTTAAATTTAACTACTTAGTGTAAAGAAGTACTTTTCTAAATTATTCACTTTAATATTTTAATCAAATATTCAGTCAAAATATTCAGTTATATTATAAACAAAATATTCAATTATTAATCAAATATTCAGTTCATTTCAATATACATCATTTTGTCAACTTTATAATATTTAGTGAAATATTCAGTATATTCACCATCAAAATTGAAATTAATCTCTACATTTAAGAATGAACTATCCCCTTCTCCAATTCCACCTTAAAAAGCATTATTTAGAAATTGTGTTTAAATGTGATTATTTAAAAAGGCAGCAATACAGATAGATTCGATTTTGCATCTTTTCTTAGATTAGAATTTCAGATCTGGATCATATTTTATACGAAAAACTGTGACTTTTTTCCGAGATACTTACTGTAATAAAAATAAATTCACCTTCAAAGCTGAGATGAATCTTTACGCTTGTCTCTGAATTATCCCCCTGCCCGACAGTATCTCAAAAACGCGCTCCTTGAAATTATATTTGTATGCATGCTGTTGCTCAAAAATGGCAACGGCTTAGATAGATACAATTTGGTGCTTTTAACGCTACTTTCGAATTTCAGATCTAAATTTTAAACGAAAATTTGTGAGTTTTTCCAAGATATTCAGTATAGTATAAATAAATTTACTTTCAAAACTGAGATGAATATCTGCACTTAAGGTTTCTCTGAACTTTCCCCCCACTTCGATTCTTTCTCAGAAAAATATTCCCTGGAATTACGTTGGTATGCATGCTGCTACTTAAAAAAGGGAACGTTATAGAAAGATTCAATTCGTTGCCACTAAACGGTACATTAAAATTGTAGATCATATTTTAAAAGAAAATTTGTGTTTTTTTTTCCACAAATATTCTCAATAGAAGAAAATCTTGAAAATTGAGATGAATCTCCAAGATTAAGACTTCTCTGAATTATACACCTAAAGAAAAGGTCTCCCAGTAATTATTTTTATGCTACTGATTATCCGAACAGGCAGCAACCTAGATTGATCAGTTAGGCCTTCCTTATATAAAAATTAGATCTGAGTAATATTTTAGATTAAATGCATGTGAAGATTTTTAAAATATTCATTATAATTTGAAACTTTTGTTAAGTTTCAAATTATAATGAATATTCTGCAAGTATATAGTCATTCACGGATTTTATATGCATTTTATTGCATTATATTTGTTTAAATATGCTGTGCCAACTCAAGCTAATAAATAAGGCTAAGGTTTTTTCTATTAAATTAAGAACAATTAATTTTTTTAGATGTGCAAATCAAAAAAAAATCGTGGAGTTACTTACGAAAAGCAATACAACTCACTAACATTACTGCGTAGATAAATTTTAAATTTCATTTAACAGTCTCTTTCTTTAATAAGTTTCTTAAATTATTACTAGGGAATGCAGATTCATTTCCAAATACATACATACATATATATGTATGTATGTATGTATATATACTAGGGGCTTTTGCCCTCTGCTAGACTTTCTTGTCAACCCACTATGTTAACCGATACCATACACGATGCCCATCAGTTCCAGTTGGCAAGTTTTTAAACTCGCTAACCATTCGTTCAACGCAAGAAGCTTAATTTTTCAATAATGGGAACTTATATTTAGCAACCAGCCTAACTCGGATAATTTTTTTAGTTTCAAAACTTAAAGCCTCATAATCAGAACATTCTTTGTTTATATCTCCAATAACTAAATAATGAAGGATTTTTTCCACTTCAACTTTGCGAACTTAAAAGCGTCATGATCAGCTTTTCTATACAAATTGCCAGATTCTAGCTCGGTCTTTTGTAATATTTTTAACCTTCTTATAACGTTGAATGCTCCATTACTATTTTTAAACAATCCAGACTCAACACATGCATTACTTAAGTACTGCTTGCCGAGAGACGTGTGTGTAATTAATGTTTCTGTAAATGGTAGATCTAAAAGTAGAATCGATCAATAAAATTGCTTTAAACTCATTTGGTGTTAATTAATTAAAACTTTACTTTTGTTTTTTGGCGCCCTTTCACCATCAAGTGCGATATAAATACTCATTATGACGTTTATATATATATATAATATGTCACTAGACAGTTTAGTAATTGAACCTAGAACCCAGTGTTTTATAGAGATTCCAAAGTATTTTTTATCACTAATTAAAGTTGCACAATCGAGGAACAATTTTCAATAAATTGCGAGGCAGAATATCTTTTCTTCATGTTTTTTTATGGTATTTGTTGTCCTTATCAAAACTTTGTTCATTTATGAAAAATTCTTGAAATAAAGTATGTTCTAGAAAATTTCTTTGACATATAAAATGTAAGTAAAATATTATAGAATGGTTTTTGGTATCTTCATTAAAAGTAAAATAGTTGTTTTTTCGTATACACATTATAACAATCATTGTTATCATTCCATTATAATCATTTAAATACTATTGTAATGTCTATGAAAATATCTAGAATTCGAAATAAGTAGTGTTTCAAATTTGTGCATTTGTCCTTTTAGGCTGCAATAAATATTATTATTTTTGTTTGTAAGATTCTTGGCATATTTTATTTTATATGAGTACATGGTTATTTCTTATTATTTCAAATTTAATATCTGTATTAATAACGTTCAAGTAAAAAATACTGTCCCAAAGCAATAGATTGATTGTATGGAATAAACGAGGAATATAGCAAATAAGAAATTAAATCTTTAAGTCCGTGCTTCAGTAAGAAATGTAGAGAAATTTCTAACAATTTCTGAAATAGAGGCACTATATATAGAAAACTACTTACTAAGCCGAAAAGTATATATGTATATCTCATCTTATGTATGTATGCTGCGATATATTAACATGAAAGACGATAATGTTTTACCCATTGATTATCTAAACATATGTAAAATAATGAATATCTCCTTTTAAAATTAGAATAATACATATTACTAAAAGGGCACATTTTTTAAATTTTTAAGTGGTACAAAAATGGTTTGTGCTTCTCTTGAATGATTAATAGAGATTATATATTTATAATAATAGAAGTTGGGAGGAAAATGATACTCCAAGTCAAAAGCAAAATAAATAAAATGACAACAATTACTCTTAGAAGTATTTAGTAAGCTCCGGAATAAGTTCCATTCAATGCCATATGTTGTATCATCATGTTACTGTCATGTTGTGTTAACTGTAAATTCCTTTTTTATATTCACTTTATTTAATTTTCTTATTTTGTTGACAAACAGCTTCCTTTGAACTTGAGATCACACGTATTACTGTAAAAAAGATTTGCTTCTGTATTTCTAATCAATCTTGTCTCAAGAGTTTAAAATCAGAATTTATATTTATGAGTGTATTATTTTTACATGATTTCCCATAACAATCGTTTTCGTAAGGCATATGTCTGCTTTATTCGTTATTCATTACATAATTGCCATTGATATTTAGAACTTTTATGATCATTAACTGAATAATATGTTTTAATATAGAGTAATTCATATAAATTAAATCAACATTTTTGTTTAATACTAACAAATGTCGCTATATTTTTTATAATACAAAAGTCATCTAGCTCACAAAAAGAAGTCTCGGAATTTAGAAATAGTAAACAAATATTTATTTAAAACTTTTATTAAATTAATAAAATTGTTGTAAAATATATCAAAATTTGAATCCTGTGACACATAATCAAATAAATGTCAGGTTTAAATTCTTGAAATGTAATCTAATTATTTGGTTAAGGAAACTCCATTTAAATTTAATTCTCAATCTAAATTGATTTTTGATTCTGAGTACCATTAATAAACTCCCAATGTTTCAAAAATTAATAGCTTATACACTTTTAAACTTAGATACGTTAATATAGTTTGCTTCCATTTACAATTTTTTTAAAAAAAATTCAAATATTATGAAATTGGTACTCATTTTTAAGACAAAAATTGAGTAAAAGAAAAAATTAAATAATTAAACACACTCAATTTTTAAAAATTAATCGCATTCCAAAGAAATTTATAACATTAATGGTCAACAGACATATAGTTAATATATTTTGCATAAATTCTAAAAGAAGAGGAGAAACGATAAACGAAAGGAAGAAATGATACAAAAAGTAAAAATATACAAAATTTAAAAATTATTTAGAATAATTAAATATCCAATTTCTTTATGAAAACAACTACTTTATCTTCGGAACTAACTATTTTCTTTAGTTTTCAATACATAAAATTTAATTTATCATTTAAAAGAATTAAAAATAGGATCAATAAATGTATCAAAATATTAACATCCATATTTGTACTTATAAAGTATATATATTTTCATAGAAAAAGCATACTTGGATAATGCTTTATCAGCAATTAAAAAGAAACAAATTCAATAAAAATTATTATGTATACAGATTTAACAGGATAGGGCACAACAACACAAAAGAGTTCCTCTTTTTCTCCTTTTTTTCGATGTTCTCTTTCACACTCTGTAGATTTAAAATTGGTTAAATCGTTGGATTTCTGGATGATGTGCAATAATAACTGAGAGTGAGGACTTTACATGATGAGGACGTACTTCAATTGTTTGCAACTGAGACCTGAAAATTAATTAAGAATGCTTTGTTAGTCGATTGAAAGTACACTATATATATATGTATGTCTGTATGTATATATATCTCTCTCTTTATATACATACACATATACATATAAAATTTAAAATGCTTCTTCTCTGTCTCCCATGAGTAGTCTAATTAGTCTTGAGAAATTTTTTATCTTAAAAAATATTAGTGAAAATTTTATTTAAAACTTGGAAAGATTTAAAAAACAGTTGTGATCTAGAATTTCTGTCAAAATATTATTATAATTCTAAATAAAAATATTATAAAAATGGTGAAAGTTTTCCATCCCGTATAAATACTTGGGGGTGGGGTTAAATCTAAAACCCTTTTTTGAGGAATCTAGATAACACAAATTAAGCTTACTAAAAACTACTCCTATCGTCACTTCAGCTTGTTTTCCTTATATGTGTTACTTTCTTTTTGAAGATCAGAATATAAAAATTCATTCTAAGAATGATTACAAAAAGGTATAGACAATAATTCCAAACTTTTTCAATCATTTTCTCTAAATTTTAAAGCAAATCTAGAGCTTTAGCAAACAAGTAATTTTAGAAACGTTAATAGTCTTTTAGATGTTTCTGCATACCAAAATATAGTATTTTATCCTCGTTCAGTGGTGGCGGGGTGGTCGGCTGTATGCAAGAAGTATTTTATCCTCAGACAGAAATATGGTCTTGTTACATTTTAGAATCTGTCTTTCTGTAAGAAATCTGTTTTTAAAAAATATTATCTTATAGAAAATTATAAGAATTTAGATTACTTAATTTTTTTGTTGCTCTTCGTCTAGAAGCTGCTTAGGGTGTGATTGCAAGCAGTTATTGTTAAAATTAATGGAAGTTTTATTTTTAAAAACTTATCTTAAAATCTAATTTTAAATCAGAAATTATTAGGGTAATAACTCAGAAACTGTTAGAAGTACTAGCAGTCAATCTAAGAGTCAATCCTAATCCCCCCCCCAAAAAAAAGAAACAGGAAGGTTAATAACAACAATTTTAGTTTTAAAAAATTACAAAAACTAAGTTAGCGGAGTTTCGCACTATGTGTAAAGAAAGAAACGAAGAAAAAGAAATGATTTAGAAAAATAATTCGGTCGTGTTTTTTATACACTATGTACTGAAAAGAATTTATGAATAGATGAATACTCTTACTTTATATGTGCGCTAAGAAATTTGTAGCCCAATTTAGGAGTCATTAACTTTAATTACATGCAAAGAAATTAGTGGTTCAATTATTGAAACCAATTCTTTAAATGGATGGGTGACAAAGTTTAATAAACTATTTTTTTCTGCTTTAAATTATTTCTTAAAAAATTAATTACACTTACTTAATGACAAATAACAAAAGAATAATAATGATGAACAACAAAAAATTAAAGAAAAAAAATGAAATAACTTCGTTGTTACTTTACAGTAAAGCAAATTTTCAGGTGGTCTGAATTTGATAGCATTTCGATGAATATTTTGATAAAATGCATTTAAAATGTAAGAACCAATGTTATAAACCTTTGATATACAGAAACATGTCTAATATCATTTTAAAAAATTGCGATCACGCATTGCTTTATATACACAGTTATTCTAAGTCACCAGTCATTAAAGAGACGACATATTTATTTCAGATGGCTTATACCACATTTCATTAAGAAAAATGCTGTGAAATTCTCAATATTCCAAATTTTGTAAGAGAAAAGAAAAATTCATTATGTTTTCACTCAATAAAGAATCTGATTGCTTTTTTTAGCATCAATAATTTACGTGTGGTCTCAGGTTCATATCAAATGAGGAAGAACTTTCATTGCACATTATTAATTGGGAAACATTCCACTTTTTTCCCCTCTCTGGTATTTGGAAAATTAAACTAAGTGATGTTCAATATGTTGCTGCAGAAAAATGTTTTTTTCAAGATAACACACACCTTTA
The DNA here is from genome assembly GCA_026543055.1 of Argiope trifasciata. Lineage (NCBI taxonomy): Eukaryota > Metazoa > Arthropoda > Arachnida > Araneae > Araneidae > Argiope > Argiope trifasciata. The sequence continues at coordinate 180,228 of JAPMOQ010013892.1, forward strand.
AATATTAATGACGATTATAAATTCTTTACAAACAGAATTTAAATTTATCAAATTACTTATTTCAAATGAAATTTTATACATTTTGTTTAAATATATATTGTTTACTGTACCTTTATGCAATTCGGGTTATCTCCTAATGATGCAGAACTGCAACAGTCGCTGTTAAAACTGCAACATAAAGACACCAAGAAAGAAATCTGGTTGCAGAAAGGAGCTATACAAAACCCTTCAGTTTCTGTGATAAGAAAGCCCAATATTACTATAGATATAAAAATATTCAGGACCTTGGACTTCAAACGAAACATCTTTTCTTATAAATTTCCTGTAAAAGAAAAAATTGTAATATAAAAGTACATATGTTAGTTTATTCTGAACTTTTTAAAGCTTTAGATGCTCTTTAAATACTCTATTAGAAGCAATTACTTCATAACTTTCAAAAATTATTAATTTCTAATCACTTGTATTGAGGAATATTATACTTGTAACTACACATACCACCGTCCCTCAATCCGTCCAAAAAAAAAAAAAAACGAATTTGTAACTAAAACAGTGTGTTGAGCGGCGGACAGTCGAGAAGAGATGTGTGTACCATTGGTTCTCGTCAATTTAATGTGAATTAAAAGTGAGCTTCAATCAGCTAAATGAGATTTTATTTAATGAGTTTCAGCTGGTTCATGAGCATCGTCAACAATTCTATAGTATATTATGAGTGAAAATATATGTGCTGAAAATTATGTTGACAGAAAATAAAGCACCAGCATCAAGAAATAATTCTAGAGATAGAGGAAAAATTACAGAAAGGTTTTTATCTGAAAAATGATTATATTTTCTAAGTACAGTCCAAAAATACCAACAAAGATTATTTAAAAATTGTCGTGCTTTTCGATAATCTATGCAGATGGCATGTTGTTCAAAACTAATCAAATATATCCATATATATCTGATTATATGAATGAGGTATATCTTTCCAGTTAGCTTTCTTTGTAATGCTTTTAAAATATTAACAATATGGGTTTTGGAATAGAATTAAGAAAGCTTTCAAAAAAGCTCTACTCATACTTAAATACGTGTCAAATCTTAATCCTTAAATGCATATTGAAGACAATTGTCTACATCCAATTCCACTTACTTTTATTTAAAAACCTGAATATGTCTGTTTCCGAACGAATGTTGATATTACGTCTCTCCTGCGACTATAATATTTACAATTATTTACACAGTTGATTGGGCATGCTGGATAACAATAAACAATAAATCGTGTGGAAAAAAATTGACATTACTTTTGATTCGGAAGTTATATCGTTTTTTTTTTCTTCTTTTTAACATTTAATGGGGTGTAGTTCAATATGTGTTAACTGATGAGGCAGTTCCTGTTGTCGAGTTCACTATAAAGGAGTGATCTATTTAATTGTTAAAAATTAGTTATCATTTGTTTTCGGATAGGCTGCAAATATTTGATGTTATATTTAAAAATTTAAAGCATTTCTCAGACATTTTCTACTATATTTTCAAAGTGGGGCATTTAACTGGCCATAATCTTCGCACTTTTTGCAGTGAACCAATTTTTAACACCACTGGCAGTGTGAATTGATTCTCCATCATCATCTTCACTGTTCTCCTGCTAATTCGGGGAAATAAGGAAGGTCAGAATTCAGAACATTAAATTAGTCTGTGTGTTTCTGCATATCATTGAGGAAGACCAAACTTTTTCTTCCTCCGACTGCTAACTTGAACATCAAACTTCTTTCTTCTATTTTTTTTGTTGAATAAGATTATTTTGCATTCTTCCGATAATGCCAGTAGTATTGATAACCGCCTGGACCATCTGAGTCAAACTTATTTTCGCCTGATAACATCACAAAAGTTCATTCTGTGGTCCAAGATATGTGTTCCTTAGCCTAAGAGAAATTTTAATAATACGTGTTTGTTTCCATTTCGGAAGAAGCCTCTATTTTTTTAGAAAACTATTGAATTTTTGAATGCAGGTGTATACTTTTTGCTAGAAAACACGAATAAATGACGCTTGAGTTCGAGCTTTTGCAACATTTCCATTACTCTTTTTAAGTTCATGAGCAAGCTTTCTTTCATCACGACGAGTTAACTTTTTATGCCCACTGTCGTCTTTCTTATCCCGATTCAGTTTGAATTTTTAATAAAGGTAGGAATTGTAATGGGGTTGACATGCAGTATACGAGGGATCTCTCTAATATTTTCCTCTTTATTTTTATAAGCAGCAACACGATCCCTTTGAAAAACTTTGAAGGCTATAGGCCTCTAGGCATTCTGAAATTGAAGGATCAGTGAAAATTTTAAAGAAATATGTTTTTCTGAGGATAAACTGTTTTAGAAAAGTATATAATTCTTCTACTCGTGTACATTTATCAAATAAAAAAATATAGAAGGCGTCCTACTTTTTTACACATATTCTCCTCTTTCTAACTATAAATAGCTGTAACTATTTCATTTTTACATCAAAATAAATCATACATAAAAAATACATAAAATTTTTTAAATAAAACCTACATAAGAATCTATTTGCCAGGATAAAAATAGAAAATTAAAGAAAAACGACTGTCCCTCTACTTTTTTTACGCAGTGTAGAAATGTAAGTTAGATTTTTGGGAAATATTGTATATTGCCAAAAGTCTAGATAGAATGTTTTTCGAAATAAATATACCACATTTTTATCAGTATTTTTTATTTAATTTTTATGTAACTTATGACTAGTTTTTATAATAAACAATTTTTAATTAAAAAAATAGTCATGCATTTAAGGATTAATGAATCGTGGTGGCTATAGAAATTGATTATGTTTATATTACTTATGATTATTTTTCTATGATTTTATACTTAAGGGCAAACTGCATATCAATTTACGCGAGAAATCTATCATTTTCAGGCTGAAACAAGAATATATATATAATCAAACGGTGAGAAAATTATAGTAAAAATTTCCCAGCATTTCTTTAGATTGAAAACTTTCATTAGTTAATTGATGCAATTACAAAATGTTACTAGAGTTATTAGAGAAAAGATTCGCCATATAACCAAAAAGTTAACGCAGTCGGAGTAAAGGAAATGTTTTAAAACAATCAAGAATAGTTTACAAACGGCAAGTATAATTGATCGAAAAATTTGGCACAGCAGTTTCAAGAAAGGAAATAACTATAATTTGTCTACGCAGATTGATATCAATATCTTCCAACTCAATTACGTTACTATCTTAAAATTAAGAAAATCTGCCTTTTGATAATATGAATTAATTATATTTCGGAAATTTTTTTCCGAATTTTGATTTAATTGGATTTATTTTATAATTTAGTTGGATAAACACTCTGTAACATAACACACTGCGTCCGCGGTGCCTGTAACACTGAGTTTTCTAACCAGCTGAATGAACAAAAGATGGAAGGAAAAGAAGGGGGAAAAACCGAAAAAAGATAGAAACTGATAATTAACATTGATGTATTACAATTACAGGGGAAGAATTAAAACTGATTTTGATGAGTGAATCATGTTCTTAGCTATTGAGTCATCGTTAGGTCTCGATATTGAGAATGCATTTCTTTTAAAACATGGGTCTTGTCATGAGAAAGAAAATTCGATGCATATATTCTGGAGTCTTCTTCCTGATTTTCTCAAGTATCACGACAGAGGTAACATACAACCTGTGACATAGTGAACTGCCCACATTTACAGTATAGAGAGTGGACAGATAGATCGTGTTGGAATAACAGGAATGGATCGTGTCCAGTGAAAAACAGGACATCCGCACTGCTCCAATTGGCGTAGTGGAGACACACTTTGGCTGCTATATTGAATGTGGATCGACTTTCTTCACCTTTTTTTTTTATTCTTTTAGCCATTTTCTCATAATCTCTGTTTGAAGAAGGCTCTTCTCTTTAGATAATATGGTAGAACTTCCACTAACTTTCTATCTTGATTCGCACTAGCTGCTATTTTTGCTAGTTTGTACATTGCTTCATACCCGATATGAACCGCATAAGGTTTGATCCAAGAAATTTGAATATGTGCTCCAATACGAAGGGAAAATGTTTCTTCTTACTACTTGATTACTGGATTTTTTAAAGATATTTGTTGAAGTATTTCGATCGAAATATTCTTATTTATTATTTGTAGAACTAAATTAGCGGTACGGTCCTATCTTGGTGCTCTTCCATGAGAGATAGTACTAATAACTTCGGCTATTTCTTTTTCTGTGAACTAGCAATCAGTAAGAGAGGTGGTAATTTGATATATTAAAGATGGAGTTGATGTTGGGCTAAAAAGAAAATTTGATCACATCTATCTTCTGGTGTCCTCCTTCTGGCTTGCAACTGAGTAAGGCTCTCAACTGGGTGGATGAACTGTTTTACTAAAGGTAGCTTTAAAATGCTTTCCGTAAGGATTTGCAACTTCAGTACATAAATCTTTCTAACCAATGTCCTTGGCTTTCTAGAATATTGTTTTTGATATTATGATGGAATTCAAATTCATTCATCAAACCTTTCAGTCCTTTGCTTCTACTTCTGATGTAGGAATTTCACTTCTGTTTTTATTCCATAATATACACACTTTTTTGATGTAAACAGATTCAATTAATTTAATATATTACGGTCATATTAAAAAACATTGTAACATGCATTTTTCGTATTAATCATTCAATAACCTAAAATATCATAATCTAGATGAAAACCAGCTAGTTAGTAAAGGCGGCCAGTGGGAATTAAAGTAATAAATAAAAAATCGTTGTTTGTATCATTAACAATCAGAGGAAAGCAATTTTCATTCAATTTTAACAGATGTATAAAGAATTGTTTTAAAATATTTAAGAATGAGAATTGACAATTTTTCGAAAAAAAAATTGCTAAAATTTAAAAACGTAATTTTGATTACGGTTTTCGTAGTTGGTATTAAACATAATTTAGCCATTAGTTAAAATAAAATGCTCTGCAAAATTCAAATTTTATTCTGTAATTAAAATATTAATAAAATACATGTGTTTGTCGAAAGAATTTAATAGTGAACAATTTTTATACATAACAGAAATATAATGTCTTTAAAAAATATCTTTCTAATTTATTCAAGATTTATGCTGGAGATAAATTAAGGCAAGTCGGATATATTTGATTCCATTAGGTTTAATGTACTCAAGATCAAAGCGAATGTTTCAAATTTGTATCTTGAGTCAATGGCTCTGTCCTTAGACAGGATTCGTCCTTTAAAGTCTTTCGATTTGTTTAATGTTCTTTATTTTATAAATGAAAGTATTATGCAATATTATGGAAGGCATACAACAAAAGCATTTGTAGAAAAGAGTAAATGAAACATTTCAGTTTTATTTGAAGAAAAGGGAAAGAGTGAAAGAGAAAGAAGAAAAAGAAAATAATGCAAATGGCTTCTTAATAGATATAGAAAAAGAGTGTAGTAAAAGGTCAAATTTATTAGTTTTTAGATCGTCTAAAATTTGTGCAAGGGAAACTTAATCGTTTCTAACATCTGCCAGTTTCTTTTTTTAATAATCTCAAATATACTCCGTTATAATAATATTCTTATAAATATGCATGCTTAAGAACCTAGGCCAAAAAGTTTGTAACAGTGAGAACAAGATTTTTTTTCTGATTAAAATTAATATTTTTTTAGGAATTATTTCTTAAGATGTTTTGATACTCAAAATTTCAAAATTCGAAAAATGAAAATTTGTATCATTTTCAGAAAGTGGAGTTAATAACTCTCTTGGCACTTCTGATTTTATAAATATTAACAGGTAATATAAAAAATTATTTTAAACTCAATTCCTGCTTAGGTCAACGAAGAAGAATTTTATTTTAGTTACTTCTTCACCTTCAAGTGAAAAACACCAAATACCTTGCATTTTACAGATTGAGCTATTGCCTGTCGATTTCAATTTTCATTACCAACCGCTAAAATTCTATTTAAAGCATTAAAAATAAATTAAATTAAATTAATTAATTAATATTTTTTTAATTGTATTAATATCAAATATCATCCACTACAAGTTTTAAAAAATGTATCTGAACTTTAGTGGACGAATAAAAGTATTTTATTAACGACTGAAAATGTGAGCAAGGTATCTATGTATATTTATTTATTTATAAATATGAGTGAGGGTGAACTAATAGAAGAAATTAAAAATATTTTTTAAAAATATGTATAATGAGTGAATATGTTCGTGTTAATTCACAGAATTAAATCTGTCTATATATATTAGGTTCTTGATATTTGCAATGGTCATAACAGAACAGGAACTTGAATGGCTGCACCTAAAAATAATGGTCGCCGATCTTCTCCACTTTCCTTTCCCGTGGCCTTGTCCAAATGGATTTAGGTTATAAAGATATGTATTGAGATTTCACATTTCAGAGGTATTTGTATCCATTCAGTCTGAGAAAAACACTAAAAGTGAATGAGCAATACACACATCCATAAAGAGACAGAGAGCCTTATGAATAAAAGCAGGGCGCAACTGGGAGATAGCTGCATAATAAACAAGCATTTCAGACGCTCTTTTTTTATACATTTTCCTCTTTTCTTTCTTGGAAATGGCGATGAGGAAAATAATGTTTGAGATATGTTAATAACTGGCGGGTGAATTTAGAGAAATCCATTTGAACCCAGACGCATGCTTATGAAAATTTTTCACTCATATTTTCGAATGCAAAACTTTTTGTGGCATTTTTTAGGGTAAAAAAAGAGACAGCTTTTGTTATGAATTCAAGAGAAAATGAAATATTAATGAGCAATAAATGAGATTTAGCTAATATATTTTGTATCAGATTTAAGATAAATCTGAATCTGAAATCATACACAAAATAATTAACAAAAACATTTCTTCACTTAAGATGTGGCATTCGATATATTAACATAGTGCTAATCAAAATGCGAAGATAATCTTTTATCATTAGTGTTTAAAAATATTAGCAAAAAAATTCGGTTTAGAAAAAAAAGTTATTTAAAAAAACTTTATTCCACACAAGTTAATCACTATTATTTTAATTCTTGCCTTCCCTGTTAAAGATTTTGTACCAAAACTAAATAATTTTCGAAGAAAAAAGTTGTTAAATTTTTTTAAAACTTTTATTCAATCTATAAAAAGTTCCCAATTCTTTTTCAAATGCATACTAATTGTATTCGAGCAAATCAAGCATTACCACAGCCATTTTATAAATGTAGCCTTTTCATGCCTTCTGATTGTTCTTATGATTTTAAATTTTAAAAAAGGGTTTAATTAACCAGAAGGAAAACCTCAAAATCTTCTCTGATATTCTCTAATAAACATTTTATTCCTCTACCTCGCACAAAATTGTTAACCCTAGGAAAAGCCGTGAATGTCGTGAATTATCTAACAATAGCAACAAAATATTGATTTTTTGCATCAAAGATTTCTAGTGCATTGAATATTACAGAATATCATGTTTAACTTTTGCTGATTGATTCCTGGGATTGATTAATACACTAGTACCTGAAAATTTAATTCCTATTGTGGAAAAATGTTCACAATCAATTGAAGCCAAAACCGAAATCGAATTAAAATTTTAGTCATAGGAAATCAGATTTTCAATTAATTAAATCATTGTGTGTTTTGAATTATTGGGTTTATTATACATGCAAACGTATCAACTGGCAATTGTTCAATCTTTTTAATCAATAACTGATAAGATTTGATGTTTGTAACATAGTTGATACTACATCTATGTTCCAAATTTTATTTAGATTTTCACATTTTGTCGTTATCTTGCTCAGTTCTACTCAATATATTTATGCTCAATGGATTTTGTTCTAAATTTGATAGAAATATACAAATGTAGTACGACAAAATTTCAATTTGCCTAGCTGAATGATAATCGGTTTCAGAAGGCAAAAATAATTCTAAAATTGTGTTTTGAGGTTTCAAACAAGTCTAAAATGTAGGAAACTGGTCAAAATCTGGAGTTCGAAATTTTTGGCAATTACAACATTTTAGTTTTGCATACTCCGTTTACAGGAAATTATTTCAAAAAGTAGGCAAAAGTTTTGCCATCAACATTAGACGAAAACTTTATACACTTTAAAATTATTTATTGTTTTTATCTCAGCATTACTATTATATAAAAGAATTTTTTCACTAAGTTAGGATTGTTTGAAAGAAAAACTTATCAATCAAACTGATGTTATTGATTTTTTTTAAAATATAGTTTTGAGTTTAAAAGATATTCTTACTAAAAGTACATGAGAAAGTCATAGGAAAGTCATAGAGACGTTTTTTCTATTATTTAAAACGTAACTTTCTTGAAACTCTATTGAATTATTTTTTACAGGATAAAGAATTTTTAAAATAAATGAAATTCACTAGCTTTACGAATATCTTGGTTTAAGTGTCCCTAAATTTCAGTCAAATTCAATACTTAAATCCAAAACGTTAGCATTATTTATTTTACTTACTTACGAAAAAAAAACAACTTCTGTGGGTCTTTTGTCTGTCAGTAAGATTAACATAAATTTTGATCACATATAATAAATAACTTTCTTATGCAACATATATGAGAAACTACAGAGATGGTCTTTGTGATTTTTAGTTTACAGAAAAACTTTGTTAAAAATACTACGCCTAATTTTGCTAATAATGTCTTTATTTCATGTTTTTAAAAATAAATGTAAGAGTTTTTATCTAATATAATTGATCATTAGTGTATTTATATATAAAATTTTTGGTGAATGAGAGCAAGAAAAAAAATCGTTTTAATCTTTAATTTTAGCTTTAGCTCTTCAATAACAATGTTTTAAAATAATTTAAAATTGATTATTCATTTCTTTTACATTTTTAGATTAATAATAGAATGTATCTTTTGGCTAGAATTTATCTGAGATTCTATGCGTGTTCGAGCTCATGTGCATGAAAAGAATTTTAGGATAAACATAAGAAAAGAACAGCGCCTTATTTTAATTTTAAAAAAATTCTCAAGGTTATTTTAAAGGCATAATATCTAAGTTCGTTCATACGAGCTCATGCATTACATTCAATAGCAGATCGAATTTCTGGTTCTGACTTCGTTAAAATAATGAAATATTTATATCAACAAAAATACTCATATTTTTAAATTACCGACTCAATTTTTACATTTAAAATGCTACAAAATTAGTAACCAAGATTATTTTTATAGAAGAATAAATATAATCTTGCTAAAGATATACATAATCTTGTAAAATAATTTAATAATAATTTACCATAAAATAAGAATGAATTTCAATTAACTCAATTTTTAAAAAATAATATATGGCTATTTTATTTTTTAATCATGCTTTCCATTTAAAAAGGATATCATAGGCTTATTTTTATAGTTCAAGATATTTTTTCCAATTTTTCTTCAGATAATCATTTACATAAACAAATATTAATAATTATATCGATAGTATAATTTTCTGTAAAAATATATTTGAAGTTTTATATCTTCTTTTAAATATATTTGAAAAAATTATGTAACTAAAAACATTCCATTTCTATAATTTAAAATCCGAAAGCTAAAGAAATTACAAATGTTATATATATGTTATAGTTTGTTTGCCACTTCAATTCATTTTTCAGCTTTCATTATGGAAATATGATTTGAAAACTACATTAGGATAGTAAAATGTTAAAAATGTATCTTCTACTAATTTTATTCTATTTATGTAGCAGCTTCATAAAAACAGAGCATTCTTTAAAACTAAAAACGAAATAAAATCAGAGACATAAATAGGTTATTTATTAATAAAAATATATAATTAACATATATTGAAAAACCAGTTTGAATTCGAGTGTTATGTAGTAAAGTAGATTAAAGTTACTTTTTTGAAATCTCTAGTAAATCATTTTCTTAAAAACTTTTAAGCCTTTAGTTATGAACTAAGAAAAGAATTTCTCAGACTGAAAATAAGGAGAAAAAATTTCCGAACAATATGTGAGGGTATTATAATAGTCGACAATTGCTAAAAGTTAGTTGAGATAATGCTAGAGCTAAAAAAGCGTAAAAGCACATTAAAAAGCCTGAGTAAGAAGATAAACGATTCCATAACGAAAAGTAGTGGTTATTTATCATTAGTTAACTCTTTATTTATCAATTTTTTTTATTCCAATTTTATTTTTGCTCCATTAGATTATTATAGAGCAATTTGTGTTGCAGAACAAGTCCAGAAAAGAAGAATTTTTTTAAATATTTCTTAAAATAACTTAATTTATTCTATAATCTACGATTTCTGTCTTTGATTTAAAGTGCTTGTTGTTTTAGCTGCAGTTTTCAGGCTCTTTTGGATTTCGTTAGAAAAATATTGTCAAATTTCGAAGACAATAGTATGATTTAAACACTTTATTTACCATTGCGATAAAAGGATTAAATTTATCATTTAAAATATATTGTTAAAGTTTTTGTATGTGCTAACGTTTCATCAAAATAAAATTTTCCTATTTTCACCTGTATATTATTCAATAAAAATCCAACCAAAATGTATGAAATGTGGGAAAATCGAGATCTTTTCAGTTCCAACACACGCACGCACACTCAAATCAACTAAAGATATTAGTCTAAATAAATAATATAAAAATTAATTTAATTCCTATTTAGGTCAACAAACAATAATTTAATGTTCGTTTCTTTTTATTAAATAATTATTAGACAAATTATTAAGTATCAAAAAATTATTGATTTTTGCAAAAATTGAATTCGTATTCTTCACCTTCACTAGAAAAAATACTTGCATTTTACCTTTTTAGCTACTGCCTATTGATTTTGTTATAAACTGCTAAAACTCTATTTAAAGTATTAAAAATTAATTAAATTTAATCAATTAATTAATGTTTAAAAAACTGTATTATAATCAAGTGTCATCCACAACAAAATAAAAATTATAGATTTAACTTGAGTGGATGAATAAAAAGTATTTTATTAGCGATTGGAAATTTGAATGGTATATATAAATAAATATATATAGGGAGAGTGTGAACTAATAGGAATTGAAAAACAGAGACATGAAAGTTATTAATGTAAAGATGAACTTAGCGGTAGTATGTTTTTAAGACATCGAATTTTGTACAAATCTCACAATTGCAATTACTTTCATTTACTAATGTCAATAAAAACCAATTTTTATAAAATTTGTTTCATGCCAGTTGAATAAATTAGTTCTGTAAAATATTTTCAGACAAAATATTTAATTTTTTCAATGAAAACTTTTTTAAATAATACAAATTGATTCCTTTTATTAAAGTTGAATAAAATCTAATGTAAATCAAAATGATGCCCTTTTGATTTTGTAGGAAAAATGCATTTTTGGATGATTTCGGTACCGAATATCTGAAAGAAACTTGACTTATCCATATTTTTAGCAACGCAAACTTATATATTTTCACCTTTCTCATCAATTATTTGAATCATTTGTAAGTATTCATAAAGTAAAATAGCATTACCCATAAATTGTCGCTTTATGAAAACCTATTCATAAAATTCGAGGACATTCTAAAAGTCTACTCTTCCTTGTATAAATATTCTTTAAATTTATATTTCTCATACATTTGCCATCTTAGAGTGGTTTATTTTATTAAACTCTGACTGTGATAAACGACAATAAGTTGCGAATTTAGAATGAAAGTAATGAATGAAATTGTTAGATATCATAAAATGTTGTAAATCTCTTGCTTGATGTACTTAAAGACGAGTATATCGGAATGTCGATGTAGAACACAATACTGGCATTGAAGATTCATTCCCGTCAGATTTTATTGCTTTTGCCAAAGAATTATATAGAGAAGTTTTTTTTCCTGAATTCGAATTTTGCCTTGAAGGAGCAAACGTTTCATCGAAATTGTAGGATATTTTCTTTGAAATATGTGTTTTCTAATAACCTATAATTTCCACGATTTTTTTAAATCTCAAATGTTTTCTTCACATATTGGGAAAGAGTTTACCTTTTTGATTCCTCTCTCAAAGGTTGAATTTTATAATCTTAATAAAAAAAAACAAAAAGATGCTGTTTGAAAAAATTCTCATAAAATTAACCATTTAATTGTTTGATTTTCCTTACTATCTAATAAGATGACACCTTCTATTTTTCTTATCTTTATTCAAATAGAAATCCATTGAATACTTGACTTATCTATGCATTCGAAGTAATTTTAATAGTAATGAATGATTTATTTTTTGCCTACTACTATAAAAATTCGATAAATCGATGTGCGTATAGCATATGGTCAAAATAGTTAAGTGGTTGATAGGGGATTTACACGATTCAATTTCTTTTTAATGAGAAAATGCACTTTAACGGAACTAATATATAAGTTAAACAACAGTCTTAGATATTATTTCATAGCACTATCACTTGAAGCACTAATATTTATCTATTACAAGACGTTAGCAACATCTCAAACGTATAGCACGAGTTTTGTTGTGACTTACGATACTTTACATGCACACTGAGAATTAAACTGGCTGCGACTTAAGCCAAGTGAGCGTTTCTTGTTTTTTCAGTAGCGCCGGCTGAGACCTAGAGTACGGCTCAGTGACTTCAAGCGTTACATTCGCTTACACAACCCTTTTGTACAGGGTGGCACATTCACACATCTCACAGACAAAATACCGAAGAATAGCCATACCGAAATTGAATTCGAATCGACGATGCGAAAGACTCGCAACCCCTCTGTCATGACGCCAGCAACATGAGTCTTAATTTCATCAAGCAATTCAGTTTGTGTACAAAACCTTTACTTTTCCAAAAAAATAATTAACGAAGAAAATAAAAAAATAGAAAATAATAATAAAACAATAAAATACCGAAAATAATTATAAATAATAAAATAATAAAGTACCATAATAATAAAATAATTAAACACAAAAATAATAAAACATAAAATAAGAATAAAGAAAAGCCTTTAAAAGAAGGCGTTGTTAAATAATTAATAATTAAAAAAAGTAACAAATGTGAGTTAAAATAAAATTATATAAAGATTCTAGTAAATCATTAAATATGTTGACAATTAATATCATAAATCTTTCTAAAAATTATAAAATAAAATATTTGGAAAAATGTAATTCCCCGTGATTATAAGAATATCTTGATTCCAAAGAATCTCTATTTGGAATACTTTTTTTTGTCGAGGAAAAAAATTTATTGCTTACATCATTTTAAATATATATATGCTATCGACAAAGTATGAAAAACTGTCACTTTATAGAATGTCTAGGCACTGTATATAATGCCGAATGTTTTTAAGCAAAGTATGAAGTATTAAAATTATGCATATTTTCATTAGGCATTACATATGATATTCAATAAAATGACAAATGCTATGTAGGGGAATATATGAAAAAAGATTATGATAAGGCTATTTATATAAATGTGCATTCATCAAAAATGCAAATGTTATTCTGAAAAAAATTTATTCAATTTTTCGTTCTTTCACCTTTTTACTATGCACTTCATGTTCAATAGCCAAATGAATTGTATTTTTGATTTCATTATTTAAAAACTTAGAAGAGATGAATTTTCCTTACACAATTGATAATTTTATGGTTGGAAAAATTATGTCAATTTTTAGAATTGAAACAAATAATCAAGCAAATATATCTAAATATTGATAAAAAGGTAAAGATTATTCAAAATTTTAAAAAGAATTTTAAATATTTTGATTTGATTTTTAGTGTGAGAATTTTCACTTTGATTTAAGTAAAAGTAAATAAATAAGTATAAGTTTTATTTTATTTTCGTTAATTATGCCCTTATTTTTTATTTTAAAAGGCCAAAGAATTTAATTTTACTTAGGATTATATCTATGTCGAGTAAACTAATTTTAAAAAATTCAAAACTTTTTATCATCGATATATTAATGGTGCTTTTTGAGAAGGTATCTATGATTTTCGGAAAAAAAATATGAAAAAAGCATCTAATAAAATTAGAAGATGTCAAAAAATTTTCATTTACCATTTTTATTTTTTAAGTTAAGTTTTGCTCACATATACTTCCAATTTCTGCATCAAGATTATACTCTCAATTATAAAAGGCAAAATTTAATAATATCTTCGATCATGAGTATTTCATATGTGAACAATAAAGAACAGACAAGGAAAAAATACATTTATTAATCACCCCCTTCCCCAAAGGGAAAAATCTGGAGAAAAATGAAATCTTGTATAAGGAAAACCTCTATAGGCAGTCGTTTTTATCTTTAGTTAACTTGTTAAGTAATGATTACGTATTATTTCTGATTTAAAAAAAGAAACAAATATGATAAAAAAATTAACCGTCCATATTTTAAAAATAATTAGGAAAATCACCTTCGATAGATGTCTGTTTTTTAAAGTCAAATTTATTAAGAATGCTGCGATTATTTAAATTTTTTTTCTGAGGAGAATGATAATAAATAAGCATGATAAATTGACTTATTATCCATATTTCTAATTACTGAAACCAACTTGATAAATATCAACATTTAAAGTAAATCTTTCAAGAATTCAAGCTTAAAATTCATTTTTGTCAAATGTAGCACGAATCAATAATAAGATTTCAGAATGAAGGAAAAAAATTTTAAGCATTATACAAAAATTCGAATAGAATAAAATATTTCCAAAGTATTTGAATAGAAATCATCAGATATCTATTAAGAAAACATACCTTGAGAGCTCCAGTGGAGAACAATACAGGAATCAGAAGTAGAGGAATTGTATGATCTGCATTTATAAGGCTAAGTATTTAAAGTAAACCTCGGTTGATACGTCATCGGCGAATTTTGTCACGTGAGTTGCCTGGATGGACCAAGTTCTCTCACTTTCTCTCTGAAAGCATCCATCAAAGCAGGCGAGGATGACAAAACCAAGCGGAACGGTTACAGAATGCAGAATTTAGGAATTATTGGTGTCTTGTGACTTGTTCTAAGAGCAGCTCACACCAATTCGATTTCTTTTCCAAAGCATATAATTTTAAAGAATATGATGTCCTTTCGTAACAGGAAAAGGAACTTTAGTCTCTTACTTCTGCACCTAATGGTAGCGAAAATGTCAAGTAAGAATTCAGTGATTGAAGGTTCCATAAAAATCGTTTGCATTTTTCTTGTTACAAAATAAAACTTTTGTTTTGGTGGCGATATAGGACCATAATTTTTGGTTTATATTTAATTTATCAAGATTTATTGAATAAGATAGTTTCGAAATTATGTCGAAATAAAGTAAAATTATAAGACAATGAACTGCTTACTTTTATGCTTTGTTTTCATGCTATAAGGAATTTGAAATTCTGTTTTCCTTATAAAATATTAAATCTTACGAAATAATTATTTCAGCAAGTATATAAAAAGTTGTCGTACGCTAAAAGCATTCTTATTGGAAAATTTCTTGTAAAAATGCTCATTTGTAAACTATAACATACCTATAAATAAAATTATTAAGGTTCAAAATTACGAAGAGTTGGGGATGATTTCAACATGAAATTTATTGTATGAAAATAGCGTATAAAAGATTGGTACGTTTTCTGCCTTTTTTATTTGAATGCAGGTTTTAATTAAATAGAGAACTATTTCATACTGTAAAGTTTTATTAAAAATAACTAATAACCTTAATATTAATTAGCAGACAAAAAATTGTTTTGCAGAACGATTTTCTAAGATAAATATCCTAATGTTGGATATTCACTTCTCAATAATTTTATCTTTCAAATTTGAAAGGTTATACACCTGTCAAAGCTTATAATATTTTTTTTAATGTATCAAAATTAAATGCTCAGAGGGGAAGGGGGGGGGGGAGAAATGAATACTCTTTTAAGCAGAGCGCTTTTTTACATTTATAAAAAAGATCTAGTTAATTCCATACCACAAAAGATATCAATTACAAGCAGTTTTTATAAACGTTCTTTTAATTGTATATTAAATATAAGATAAATTTTATTTCAATCATTTTCTACTTTATCATATAGGGAAAAAATCATTACAAAATTTCATCACTAAAAATGCGAAACAAATTAAAATCAAAGTTGTTGGCAAAAAGGGCAATTTTTTCACTTTTACGTATGCTTCAGCAGCGTCGGAAAGGTCTTGATCTTGACAGATCAAGTAAGAAAGTAGCAACACAAAGAATTCCTTTATTTACAGCGTTATAAATGTACACAAAAGCAACTCGTTCTCATCAATGCTAATATTATTTAAAAATTGTATAGATGAATTTAGCAATAGTTTTGAGTTAATTCACTTTCCCAATCGACAAAAATTTGTTCTTTATAAATTGACAATTAATGTTATTAGGAATTTTATTTATATCTTAATTCTAAAGAATATAAAAAAATCTCCATAAATGGGGGGATATTATATTAGGATTGGATATTGTATCCATCTGATACCTTACTCAAGTGCGCAAATATATAAGGCTTACAATCTGATGCAGACAAAGAGTATTAGATACCGGGTATTAATTTTTGGTGTAGATGAATAATCACCTCAATCTCATTAATTATTGATAGGTGATACAATATCAATCTGATACAAAATATTTGGTTGATTTAGTTTAATTCGACATTCTTCAAAGGAAACATTATAAGGGTTTTTTAACTACATGCATTTGATCCTCACTCATTACTATCTTTAATTCCATGCAGTGGTGTATATATAACAGAAAAATTCCCACCTTTCATACTAACAGCATCAACAGGGTGTTTTTTTTCCTTCATCTCCTCATTTACCCTTGGATTACTGTAAAGATCAGGGTCCTTAACACATTGTCAATATATCTTATAATCTCAATTCGTAATCATTTTCGTATCTTCATCTATTACACTCAGCAAGAGAAATGATAACCAGCATATATCTAGCATCATGCGAATGAAAAAAAAAAAGCGATTGTCGGTTGTATTAGGTTTAACCAAATACTAGTATTAGCCCGTATGTGATACAGTAAAATCAGGTATCAGCCCAACCATAATCAATATCAATGCAATGTTGTAATTTTAACATTTCGAGCTGTTTCTTAAACCACGAACCTGGTATTTTGTCAGTACAATGACTCTAATGCCACGGCTTTTCTTTTTCATTAGAAGGAAGCTAGCATTTAGGTTTTCTTCTTAACTTCACGTCAGAAGGAATTCTTTTGTAACATACAGAATTGAAAAGTTTGGAACTTAGATGTACTTATTTATTATTTAATATATACAATTTTTAAACATATATGTCGTATAATAAGACGGAAGAAATTATCAGAAACTTCATTTTCAATTCTTCCTTTCGTTTGAATGAAGAAGTAATTCCGTGCACACTCCATACTTGAGAAGTCTGTTGTATAATGAGGAAAGGATAAAGAGATGTCCCTGTGATAATTATCTTTACTAGAACCTGACATCTTTATATGCAAACACAGCCAAAAACGGAAAGAGTTATTAGAAAACTTATCACTGGATGTATTCATTGGGAATCTTATAACACTAATGAGTAACGAAATGTAAGTTGTCCGATATACTAGAACAATCGTTTCTTGAATGCTGAATCAAGATATATACTTCACATTACGAAATTTCTAATATAAGGGGGGGGGTAGTTTAAATATATACAAACATATAAAATCCGAAACCTCTACTCAAGCAATTTTGAAATATAGTAAAATTCATATATGTTAACTTGAGCAAAGAACAGTTCGTTTTCTATTCCAGGAATAATAAATATGTTACAACAAGTTATTAAAAGTATGATTTCGTAGTTGTCTATCTTAAGTTTCAAAAACTGCTCATGCACCATTTAATTGAAATATTAAAATAGCTTTCCAGAATAAACATTTTCAATGCATCTGGGAAATTCCATTCTTCTAATAGTATTTCTTAGGTATACAGTTCTTATTCCTATTGTATATAGCCTAATCCACATTTCAAATTTCGCTAATGGGGAATGCTAAAAATAAAAGGTGTTATCTCAAAAATTTAGAAAGAAAAAAAATCCTTCCAGTAATACACTTGTGAACAATTGTTTACTTATAACGGGATCTAATTTTAAAGATTTCAGTTCGAGGCCTGATTTCAACGAAGAAAAAAGTAAACGTTTCTGGTGCTCATTAACTCTCATACGTCCTTTCACAAGTGAAAGGACATATCGGAGATAAACATCCTTTCACTGGTGTGGGAGTTTGGAGTGGGGATGCCAGCACCGGTGTCGTCCTCTGACCTCGGATCAAAAATACTTGGTGCATTCCAAAATAAGCCCAGTTTTGTTTTAAAGGAGAGGTTGATATAACTGAGCAATTAAACTAAACTCAGCAGATTTAAATAAAAAGCGAGCTTCTCAAACAATTCGAATATAATTTCCCAAAAACATTCATGTGTCTTTATTTTATCCGAAAGACTTAACGTTTTTCGGGAATAAGTGCGAGCTTCTCATGGTAGTAACTTTTTTTATCACTCTATATAAATCTACAACAGATTCAACTTGATAGACCGAATTCTTTTTTTCCTTCGAAGTGCTCTTCTCTCAGATGAAGTCTTTGCTATTGCGATTGCCCATTGACATTTTTTTGTGACAACGGCCTCAGAATGAGCAGTTATTTTAACGAATCTTAAACACAATTCTTTATTTAGAGAAATAGACTATGATAAAATAAAATAATTTCGATCAAATTTGATTATCCAATAGTAATAATTTTCATTATCATTCTCTAGTTTTAGATAATTCTAGTTAATTCTCTAGTTCTTTTTGAATAACATTGAAGATAAAAGGCGGAAGCTTCTGAAGGAACTCTGGGAACTAAAGGATGCTCTAGTAGCAGTGTACGTTTGGACATAGCCAACTGTGCACAGCTTTTTTTCTTTTCCCACGGAGAACTTTCCCATGTTTATTGATTTATTTTTCTTTAATTTTTCTCTTTATAAGTAATTTGGTTCCACTTTCGCTCTCATATTACCTTGACAAAAACTCGTTTTGTTTAATAAATATGCTTTTTTTCCTCTTTTAGAAATCTCTCATCGAAAAATTATAAGTCAATAATTTTAAAACCACAATTTCAATTGAAAATTTCAGCTCACTTAAAAGTAAATTTCTTAAATTTTTTACAGTTGCATTATCTTGTATTTTTTTACTATAAGGCTCGTTTCTTAATTGATTGGTAATTTACTCGTTTGCAAATAAAAGTATAACCCTTAAATATAAAAAGTGAAATAAATCAATAAAAATGATAATTCATTATTTGACTGATTATTGGGAGAGAGCAATGCAACAGAAAATGGATCAATAAAAAAAAAAATAAACGTTAGAGTATAGATATATAAATCAATGCAGCAGAAGATGAATTATTAAAAGAATTAAAGATTACTTGACTGATTATACGAAATATCAATATAGGAGGAATCAATAAAACAGATAAACATTACTTGATTGATTATAGAGAGAAATCAATACCACAGAAAATGGACCTTTAAAAAAGTTAAACACGTCTTGACTGATTATAGGGATAAGCATTCAAACAGAAAATGAATCAATAAAAGTAATAATTTATTGATTTAATTTGGCGATAAATCAACACAATAGAAAATGAATCAATAAAAGAAGTAAACAATGGTTATAGAGAGTTACCAAACAACAAATTTGAGCATTATTCTCACAAAAATTTTGTTTTTATTTATGATTTTGAAATGCTTACAGCAATTTTTTTTTCGTCAAGCCCTTTTCCCATCAGAATTTCTCACGCTCATGAGACAGTAACTGCATGAATTACAACGCCAAATTGAAGAGAGGTTAATGGTTAGAGACACCTTGAAATGTCAGCGATTATTACTTATGGAATTTATCTGCTCTTTATTTGTGAACGGGTCCATTTAATTTTGTACATCTGATTTCGACGTTAGAGAAATTATCATTTTTTCTGATTATTTATGTTTAACAATTTTATTTTCTTCTGAGGAAGCTGGAAAATGTTCTCTTTTTCCAAGATAAATGAAATAATTTTTATTGCAAATATAAAATTATGTTTTTTTAGCGTTTCTACAAGCATAATTTATAATTAATTCATAAATCATATTATGTCGAATGACACGTGCATTATTAGCTAACTTCATCAGGCATTTTATTTCCAAAAACAGTAATAAATGTTTCACAGACGATTTAAAAATTATTTGTTATAAAGTGTGATCAAGAAATAACAGGAGGTGTTTGGAGCCCTGTAGCATGTTACGTACTAGCCGAAATATAACAAAATTTGGCCACCATATGCATTAAAGTATGCGGTTTCGATTGATCAAGAAAAAAGCTTAGTAATAAGAATGTCGCCAGAATGGAGAAATTCTGGCGCTGAAATTGAAAACTTTATTATTTAATTTGCTTATACTGGTACTTTGTAACATGGCATCGAAGACAAAAGGAAGGGTTTAAGTCATTCTACAAGAGTTCTCCCGTCGATAGCGTTGTCATTAGGTGTCACTTATTAGTCAAGTTGTTTTGTTGGCAGTACGAAAAATCCTATTGCCGCTCTTCGAGAAAACAGGCGATTAAATCAGTTATATAGAGGACCGATGACCATAACTAACTTACGAAGAATGGTTAAAATGTTAAAACAGGAATGAAAGGTTTTAAACAGGAATTTTTGGTGTGCAACAAAGCCGAGGACGTAGAGGTATCAAACAGGAATAAGTTGAAGAAGTTGCCACTGCCGTTCTGGATCAGATGATAGCTAATAAGCAAGGTACCAGCAGTGCGCGTTCATTATCATGATAAACAGATATCCCGTTCTAGAAGGTGTAGAAGATATTGCGCAAGATCCTGATATTTTATCCGTATAAGATAACATTCACTGATGACACTAATCTGAATCTTGGCAATTTCTGGTTGCTGGGAAGTTCTAGTTCCCTTGAAAGGCATTGTGTATTAAGGATACGTTTCCTGACATTCCTACTATAAAAAATCAAATAAATTTATATATCAGACGAATTGAATACCAATATGCTGCGAGCTGCCTTCAAAAATCTGGCTGTAAAACGTGTACAGCGGGCAATTATTGGAATTATTATCAAACAATTATAATATAATTTTTCATTTGTATTTGGTGTGCTGCCATTTACTGTTTCCATTGGCAGTTATATATTCTATTTTTAACACATTATGCGCCTTCAGCTCCAGGTTTCCTCCATCGGCGTTTTTTAGTACTAATTTTTTATTCATGAATAAATGAATCGAAACCGCATATTTTAATGTGTATGGCAGCCAAGTTTTATTATATTTCGTCCAGTATGTAACAGCTACAGGTCTCCGAACACCACTCGTTATTTATTGATCATCCTATATAAATACATTACAAATGCGATTTGCACCTTTTTCTAAGCATATGGTAACAAAAGATAGCTTATTTACTATCTCATATGCGAAATACACAAAGAAAAATTATTATATCACTGAATGAGAACTATACAATGTTCATTTACGTCTGCTTTTTAACTGTGACATCAAATAATTTGAGTGATTTGTTGTAACAAAAAACGAAACAGTAATTAGTGGATAGTTTAAAATCATTTAGATAATATTAAAAAATTAAATCACAAGTTTCCAATATATAATCATAAGAAAGTCATTTCTATAATGGTTTGATTTCGAAACTTGAATAAATTATAGTTTCTATAAATCACCGAATCAATAATAAATTAGGACTCTCAAGAGTTTTGCATGCAGTGATATTTGCATACTTTTAATTGTTGTTTTGTTTTCATTTAATTTTGAGTCTTCAGCTCAGATCTTTGAATTGTTTTTAGAATAAATTAATTCAGAACAGCTCAAAACCTTTCTAAAAATGTTTTTATATAACTTCAAATAATTCGATCTGTTTCTATTTTTTTTAAATTTTTGCCTCTTCGAAAACGTTTATACATGTATATATACTAAACGCTGGCAAAAATTTATATTTGAATAATATCAATTTCATTCCCATAGAATCGCCCCCTTAATCTTAATAGTATTTTTAATTCAATTGATATGCCAGATGAAATAATGTTTTTAAATTCTATGATGCAATTTAAACTTAAACATCAAAACTTTCAATCGCGTATTTTTTCCAACCAATAAAACTTGTAATAGGATTTTTATTATTGCTTTTATTTTGTATTATTTATACTTTTTAGCTGGCCCAAAATAGATTCAACTGAACGTTTTTCAATTGTGTCAAACAATAAGATGAATTAATTTTTAAATACATTTCTAAATCATTCAATTCAAATACAGTCCTCAGTTTGTGCGGTAAAAATTTCAACAGGATTTACTCTATACAAAGTCAAGAAACACAAATAATAAGCACAGATTTACATAAAAAGAAATGACAGTTACATTAAATGTCAGCAAACCAGTAGCAGATTGTAATAAACAACCGTTACCCTCTAAAGATAAACTTCGCTAAATTACTCTCTCAATTTATCTGCTGCTATCATACTGATTACTAAGCTCTATCTCTGGGCTTTTTAAAATATCCGTGACAGGGAATGGAAATTTCTGGAAGAATATCGTATTTTTGCTTCAAAAAGAGATATTGCCGAAATTCTCGAATATTCTTTGTCCTTCAATTTTGCCTCTAAGATGGACTTCAAATTACTTGCTATGGCCTAGAGTCATTGATACGACATCCATTCAGCATCTTTTAGGGCTATCTATAAAACTCTCTACCTTACCAGGAATTTGAGTGCGTATGGAAACAATCTTACAGATTCTTCATTTAATATCGGGATCATTTTTAGGGACTGAAATGCTTAGACTACGTTATTAGTAAATATTTACATATTTCCTGTCTGTGAAATTTTGAGAGTGGTAGTTAAGAATTTGGGTATATCTCTGAAAATGTCAAATCTTAGAAAGTTAGTACAAATTTAAGGATTGTAGCTTTTAGAATTTCAAATGGAAGAATACCCATAATTTGGAATGTCGCTTAATAAGCGATACATTGTAACTTCTAATTTGATATTTTAAAAGGATCTGCAAAGCAGAGTAGATACAGTTGAGAAGTGAAAATTACTTTATAAAAAATGAAAGAAATAACGATATAGTTACTATTTTGTAAAAAGTGAGACAAAAAGGATTATGCATTTTATTATATATTTATTACCTGTATTTTATTATTTTATATTTATTTGATTTAAGTTTATATAAAAGTATTTTTCTTAGATATACTTTCCTCAAATTTATTGCAAGAGAATGTGAAATGATAACTTCAAAAGACTGTGATAAAAATTGGAATAACTATAAAATATTTTAATTATCGCATATTTAGGCAAAAATGCACTAGAAAGCCGAATGCAAAAAAATTCAGTTTTTTTTTCAATATGAAATGGATATCGAAAAGCCTTTTAATTTTTTTTCTTCCAAGTAACTATTTTGAAAATATTGGGCAAAGTTATTACCCCAGATATCATACGAAGTTTGATGGGAAAACTTGATTTCTTTTTTAATGCAAAAGAATAAATATATACAGGGCTGGATAATTATACAATTTTAATAATAGTAAGAAATAAGTTTAATATAAGAAAGGTAAGGTAATAAGAAATAATAGTAAGAAAGATAAGTAGGGTTAGTAAGAAATAAGTTTCTCATTTCCGATGGCTCTATTGGCCTAAATGGGATAAAATCTGAACTGCAATTAAGATATTCACTAACTTTGAAAATCAATTGGAGGTCAAATTTTAAAAAAAGATTTTAATTGTTTTTTTATTATAATTTTATTAAAAAATTATTTGTGATTTCATACTTTTAAGTTTCCAAACCTGCTTTTATTTAAATAGAAAAAAAATAGTGCCTTTAATGTATATGTCGAAAGCTCAAAACGAAGTCAAACGTTTCTTTAAATTCACTAAAAGTGAAACGGTTGAGTAGGAATTTTAAGTATTTTCAATTAAATAGATAAATATTCGTTTACATTTTTTGTTCGTTACTGTCATTTATGTATGATAATCGTTTTTTAAGTTTTCAAAATCTATATTTCAATTTCTATTGTTAATTCACACTCCTCATATATATATTTATATAATTTGCTGAGATTTTCATTCGTTAAAAAATTACTTTTTATTCTTCCACTCAAATTCAAATACATTTTCTTAAACTTGTAGTGGTTGTCATTTGATGTTAATATATGTTTTTTTTAAATTTTAACTAATTAATTAAATTAAATTAATTTTTAATGCTTTAAATAGTTTTAGCAGTTTGTAATTCTTATTGCAAATAAAGAGGCAATAGCTCAATCCTTAAAATACAAGGATTTCAGTATTTTTCACATGCAGGTGAAGAGTGCGAGTTCATTTGCTGAGGAAATTAATAATTTTTTGATAAATTATTTCATTTTAGTTTTATATGCGAAAAAAAATTTCTCTTATATAAGAGATTTAGCAGAATATAAATTTAGGAATAAATACCGTCAGTGGCAAAGCTTATAGATCGCAGGAAAAAAATTCTTTAGTCACTTAATATTGTGATTCTGTCATATGTGTATACATATTTATATTAATTGTAATCATTTAATAGAAAATAACTAAAATAAAATATTTCTTTTCTGAGCTAAGTAAGAAATTCTAAAATTTTAAATGTATATTATTTGTTTTACTTTTAAATACAAAAGTTTAGGAGAAAATAGAAAACTCACAATTTTGTAGAAAAACTTGAAAATTACTACAGGGTGGTCAAAATAAACAAACAAATATTAAATTCGACTGAAAAATCTTATTAGACAGACATTTCATCATTTGCTCTCATAGATCTGAAACAATGAGTGGACAAAAGGCACTGACAATTAATGCAATTATTAATACGCACTTGCCGACGAGCTCAACCTGAATTAAAAAGCACAATAACCAAGATAAGTCTAAGAGGAGACCAAAAATCATAATGAGTACATAAAAGATTGCGAATATAGTTTATCTATGCGACTGTGAATTTTAAATTAGTATTTATATTTCAGTTGAATGCAGAATCAAAACAGAGGATTCATTGGACTCAGTTTAAATTAATTTAATTTTAATAATTTAATTTCTGAATTAAATATGTCATATAAACTGCCAATGGGTGTATTGTTTTTCAAAAGAAGCGAGTGAAGGAATCGAAGCGTCCCTCTATTGTCTGCAATAAAATTGCTCTGGAGAAAAAAATTTATCAAAAATAGTAAAATAAAATGGAGTAGAATAAAGAGAATAAAATGTATTAATCAGAAAAATTTTAAATGAATACTTAAATTTATATTAAAAGATATGTTTTTACATTTAAAATGCATTTTTCTCAAAATAGAAAATTTCATAAAAATCTCATATCGTTTATCGAATTCTTTCTGTATTACAATTTCCAAACTGGGTATATAGATTTTACATACCATTCTGTAGCTAATATGATAGAATTACTACAAAACCATCACAATTATAAACTTTATAGCCCGTTATTGTTAACAGTTGTACAAATATAATGGAAATTCTGTATTATTTACTTCAAAAATTCATTAAAAATTTTATTTTTGAGATTATTTATTAAATTTTAACACAACCTCTAAACAAACATATATAAAATATCTTAACATTCATCATTTGCAGTTTTGTCCTTTTAAATTTGTTTTAAATGCCACGTATTTTTGTGAATTTTTGACAAATTTTATTCTAAAATGTAACTTTATAAAAATCTGGGACAATTAAAAACATTTTATTGCCCAAATTGAAAAACATGAATAAA
>JAPMOQ010013892.1:235014-248874 GCA_026543055.1 Argiope trifasciata
GAAGTTGAAATAAAGTTATGCTTAAGAGAACTGTGTGCTGTTATTTTCCCGTCCCAACATATGGTCCGTCGAGAGCCGGAGCTTGATTTCAACAAGGATTAAGCTAACCGCAGCATTTAATTGAACTAATTATTATGGATGATATATAACAGTCAACGAAGGTTCTTTAAAAACAAAACTGAAGCGTACAGCAAAGCAGCATCGCATTCACCAAGGAGGGTCACAGTCACAACATGGAAGCCATACTTAAACAAAAGAGAATAACTAAAGGTAAGCTTACCAGATTAGTTTTGGAAGTAAATGGTTTGCAATCTCAAATTATTTCTGTTTCCGATATTGAAGTGTATCAAAACAATACATGCATTAGTTAATGAAGTAAATAAATTAAATGACGATATTCTTACTACTTGTTCGGATGTAGAATTTGATAAATATGAAAAAGAAATGCATTAAATGTTCTCTAAAATTGATACGTTAAAAATTACCTTAAAAAATGAATTCAGGAAATGTGTTAGGGATAACAGTAGTTTAAATGCATCTCAGAACACGGTTAATACTGAAGTAAATAGTTTAAAACTTCCTCGTATAGAATTACCAGTATTTACATCCAATTACATTGATTGGATTTCATTTCGTGATTTATTTTTAGCAACCGTAGGAAATAATAACTCTCTAAGTAATTGCCAAAAATTACAATACCTTAAACTTTCTGTTAAAGGTGAGGCAGCAACTTTATTAAATTCAATTCAAATTTCGGATAAGAATTACGAAAGAGCTTGGAATGCACTCGTTGAATGCTATGAAAATGAAACGGAAGTCATAAATGCAGCATTAAATAAATTAATTTCCCAACCTAGTTTAAAACATGAATCGGCAACAGGATTACGGAAATTAATTGATACTACTTCACAATGCATTGATACATTAAAAATCCTTAATCAGCCTGTAGAGCATTGGGATACTATAATTATTTTCCTATTAAAAGGAAAACTCGATACAGAAACGTTTCGCGTTTGGACATTAGAACAAGCAAAAAAAGTAGCATCTTTCCAAGAATTCAAGGATTTTCTTTTAACTCGAGCGAATGCATTATCGTCATTGGCACTCTGCCAAAAACAAAAAACAGGTGCAATATTAGACGTACGATCTGATGGCGCCAATATACATCAAAAAATAAATAAATCCGCATTTCCGTCACAGCTAGTTGGGAACACACAGTTCATTTCACAGTTCTAGTCACAGCTCATTTCGGATTATTTAAATGCGATGCTTTTTTTATCATTTCCTGTGAAAGAAAAATGGCAAATTGTGCATAAATATAAACTTTGTTCTAATTGTTTGAAATCAAACAAAACTCATCCAATTAGTAAATGTCGCACAGGGAACTGCAAACATTGTTCGCAGCCACATAACACATTATTATGTTCCAAAGGTTCAAATGAAAATAAACCTGTAATAGAATTGGAACATGAAATGACTTCTACTGTTAGTAGCAACAACACAATAATTCCAGTAACAAAATGTGTATTATTACCAACTGCAATTGTTTATGCTAAGGATATAAATGGCATTTCAGATAAATGTAGAGAACTAATAGACTCAGCAAGTCAGGGTACATTTATTAGGGAAATTTGCGTAAATTTATTAAAACTAAAGCGTAATCGTACAAATATAGATGTTGATGGCTTGAGTTCAAAAAGGGTTGGCACAGTTAAGTGTTCGGTTCAGTTGCAAATGACATCTCTATTTTACAAAAATGTCAGTATAACAACCGAGGCATTAATTATTACCAAATTAACCTGTGACCTTCCACAATTTCAAGTCGATGCATCTGTTTGGAATGATTTCAGTCAATTAAAGCTGGCTGATGTCAACTGCTTCCAGCCTGGCCCTATAGATATTTTACTGGGCGCAGATATATTTGCAGAGATTATGTTGAGTGGACATTTTGTAGAGATATTTTGATGTTATGCAATGCAGATTAGAGAATTAACACGTAAAATCCTTTCGAATAACATCGACTCTACGAAACACAACTTTATTAACAGAAACCAAAGTAAACACTAATTTTTAAAGCAATTTCCGGTTGCCAACTCGGAAAAACATATAAGTAACAATATTTAGATACGTCATAAAAAGAGCGGAAATGCAGTGAGTCAGAGAGGATCATCTTTTTAAAATCACAATAATAAATCTTGCATTTCCGCTGATCCACGTGATACAATAAATAATACTTCAGCGATCAGAATTTGGGCACCACAATTTAACAGTTCCTGGACATTCATTAACTGCTCTAGAATCTGTCTTCGGATGGGTTATTCTAGGAAAAACGGATATTAATCCACAAATCAGAACAGGTACTATTTCACCAAATCACGTGTGCTGCAGTACAGTTGAATATCAGTTAGATAAATTCTGGTCACTTGAGGAGGTTTCAAAAACTAAACCTTATACAGAGGAGGAAATCGCATGCGAGAATCACTTTCAACAAACATTCACTCGTAATTTATCAGATTTGTGGTCAAACTACCCTTTCATGATTCGGATAAAAAACTTGGATCATCTCGAGATATAGCTGTACGTCGTTTTCTCCAAATTGAACGCCGTCTTCAAACCAACCAATCACTCTCCACTCAGTACCACAAATTCATGCAAGTCTATCTACATCTCGGGCACATGGAACCAGTACCCGAGGAAGACCTTGATGTTCCTGTCACATCTAGTTTTTATCTTCCACATCATCCTGTTCCCAATAAAACAGGAGACAAGTTTCGTGTTGTCTTTGACGGTTCTGCAAAATCTTCAACTGGTGTTTCACTTAATGACAAAATAATGGTGGAACCGCATTTGCAAAGTGATTTGACAACACTGTTATTTCGCTTTAGAACACACAAAATAGCGATTGCAGCAGACATTGAGAAAATGTATAGGCAAGTTGTATTGGAAGACTCGGATTTTCAAAGAATAGTCTGGAGATGGTCACCAAGAGAGCCAATTCAGGACTTCCGTCTAACAAGAATTGCATATGGCACTGCGTCAGCACCATACTTTGCAGTAGAATGTCTTCAACAGTTGGCAATAGAAGAAGAAAACAATTTTCCTTTATCCAACCATGACCCACTTCTACGTTGATGATTTAATGTCCGGAGCACAGTCAGTTGATTAAGCACTTGAATTGCGTGAACAATTAATGCAAATGTTGTCGGGTAGAGGATTCATTTTAAGGAAATGGGCATCGAATAGTGGTGAGTTTTTGAAATCAGTAACTCCAGATTCGCAATTGACAAATGCATGTTTGAACATTGACACTGATGAGACAATCAAGACCTTAGGTGTTCTCTGGAATCCGGCAGCTGATGCATTTCTCTTTCAAGTCGATTTAGCACCTCTTGAAAGTGCCTTAACCAAGCGAACACTTCTTTCCACAATAGCAAAGACTTTTGATCCACTTGGTTGGTTGTCACCTATCACAATCAGATGCAAAATCATGATGCAAACATTATGGAAACATCAGCTGCAGTGGGATGAATATGTTCCTTCAGATATAGCACACGAATGGAAAGGCATTTCAGAAGACATGAAAATCGTCAAAACTATCAATATACCAAGATTCCTAGAAGCCAACAATGTCCAATTTCAGCTAATTGGTTTCAGCGACGCTTCAGAAAAGGCATATGATGCTGCTGTTTATTTTCGTTCAGTGTTAGATAATGGAGAAATCAATGTGAAACTTGTAATATCCAAAACTAGAGTTGCACCGCTTAAAGCTTTATCAATACCAAGACTTGAGCTATGTGGAGCTTTGTTGCTGGTGAAATTAATGAATTTCACTTGCAGGGCATTATATGTTCCTATAGCACAAGCCCAGTTTTTCACTGATTCAACCATTGTTCTTTCATGGTTGGGATCCCATTCCAGCCGATGGAAAACCTTTGTGGCTAACAGGGTAGCGAAGATTCAAAATTTATCTTCACCTACTCAATGGCACCATGTCAGTAGTTAGGCAAACCCAGCTGATCTGGCAAGTCATGGTGTGTCCTCATCAAAGCTACTTAATTCTTCATGGTTTTGTGGACCAGATTTTCTGTATCAATCAACACCTTTTCAGCCATGTACATCCACATTTCAGGTAAGTGATCCTGTACCTGAGCAAAAATTGTATAGCATTCAATCAACTGCTACACTCAGCAACTCAGTTGAAGCAAATGACTTGATTAAACAATATTCATCTCTTGTTAAACTTAAACGTATAACAGCTCTTTGTTTAAGATTTATTCATAATTGTAAAAATGTAAATGACAAGATAACTGGATTCTTAAAAACTGATGAACGTAATAATGCTATGTTTGTAATAATTTAGTTCAGTCTATTGAGTTTAATAGTGAGATCAATGCACTTAAAGCTAATCATCATCTGTCTTGCAGAAGCAAAATTTTGTCACTAAACCCATTTTTGGATGCTTTGGGTATACTCAGGGTGGGCGGTCGTTTGCGTCATGCGACTATCGCATACGATCAAAAACATCCCATCTTATTGCCCAAAAGACATATGTTCACTGGTCTCATTGTTAGACATTATCATGAAAATTTATTGCATGTTGGTTCTCAACTTGTTCAATCCTGTATTCAACAACAATTTTGGATTATAGGTGCAAGAGACATAATCAGAAACATAATTAGAAAATGTGTCAAGTGTTACAAATTTAGAACATCTATGACTAACCAAATGATGAGTGACTTGCCATCCACTCGCATTTCTCCTGCCCCAACATTTATGCGTTGCTGTGTAGATTATGCAGGTCCGTTCCAAATTAAAGCAGCTAAGGGACGAAGCTCAAAATCATTCAAAGCATATATAGCTCTATTTGTCTGTTTCACCACTAGAGATATTCACATTGAGCTGGTCACTGATCTTTCAGCAGATGCATTTATCGCTGCTCTCAAACGGTTTGTTTCTCGTAGAGGAAAATGTAGTGACATTTATAGCGATTGTGGTTCTAACTTTGTTGGAGCTAAACGTAAATTGATGGAATTCGAGAGACTTGCAAAATCAAAATGTTATAACGAAAACGTTAACAAATTTTTGTCTAATATAGGTATTAATTGGCATTTAAATGTTCCAAGTGCTCCACACATGGGTGGACTCTGGGAAGCGGGTATAAAATCTAAAAAATATCATTTAAAATGTGTTATTGGTGATGTAAAATTAACACAGGAAGAATTTGAGACATTTTAAACTCAAATTGAGGCTTGTCTCAATTCCAGACCCATAACCGCTTTATCACGTGATCCCAATGATTTATCAGCCTTAACCCCTGGTCATTTCATAATTGGCAGATCATTAACAAGCATTCCTGAGCCAAATTACATTGATACCAAACTCTCTTACCTTAACAGATGGCAAATTATCCAGAAAATAGTTCAGCAATTCTGGAAACGTTGGCATAAGGAGTATTTGTGTCGATTACAACAAAGACCAAAATGGCTATTACCCACTAAAAACCTTCAAGTTAATGATTTGTGTCTTTTGAAGGATGATAACTTGCCTCCTACAAAATGGAAAATGTGCAGAGTTATTGAATTACACACTGGTGCAGATGTTAATGTTAGAGTTGTAACTGTCAAAACATCAGAAGGCATATTTAAAAGAAATATTACTAAATTGTGCCAGTTACCAATTTGAAAAGCTTTATATCTGTAGCCAAACAGAATTCAAAGCATTTAATATTGTCTATATGTATTTTAAACAATTTATTTAAGTCATATTTATTCTGTGTATTTTATTGTATTTGCATTATGTATGAATATTGAAATATTATTTCAAGGTGTGCGGCATGTTCGAGCAATAATTCAGCCACGCTCACCGCTAGATGGCGCTGTTATGTGACGTCATTTTTAGTGTTGTTTCTGCCTATATATAAATGTGATTTATTCGAATAAAGTTATGCTTAGCTATGCTTAAGAGAACTGTGTGCTGTTATTTTCCCGTCCCAACAATTTTGTTATTTCATTTATATTTTGATTCATTTATATTTTTATTTTATTTTATTTTAATTTATTTATTTTGTTTGACAGGTTAAATCATTATTGCTTGCCATTTTAATAAATTATATATAAAAAAAGAGATAAATAAAAAATCGAAACAAACAACCCCTCACTTTCAAAATTTTTGGCACATTTCTTCAATGAAATCGTGTTAGTTTTTAAGGCGTTGGAAGTAATTTTAAAGATCATTTCATTCTCAGCACGATCTTTCAGCAAAATTTATTACTCCAAAAAGAAATTTTTCAAGGAAAACAACTACCTTGATTCCAAACACTTCTTAAAACTATTTTATCTGAATACTTTGTTTCACTACTGGGAATTACAGCTTCCTTTACTTCATTTGATTCCCAACGTGACTCAGGTGTTTTTCGGTGTCGTTTCAATCAATGCAGGTCTCCCGAGAAGGTGCAACCAAGTCTTGAATTCTTTCAAACTTCACTTTAATAAATGAAGTAAGGATGTAACAAACTTTACAAGAAACTCCTTAAGTTTTTTAAAAAAGCGAGTGGGCTTCATTGTATCCAAATGTACTCAGAGGGGCGGGGGGCAATGGACCTTTCAGAATTTAACATGATTTTTTAAAATTAATGTATTGCACACACATAAAATTTTTTAAAATAATAAAGTTTTTATGCTGGTATACTATCTGCAAATAGCCGAAGAATACTCTATTTGTTAATAGCCTGATATAATCAGTTAAAGTGGTATCTCTGAAACTTTTCTGCGCTCTTCAAATAAATCATTATTCATCTTCCCGCAACATAAAAATTGTTGGCTTAAAACAAGGCTTGAACTTTTATTTTCATGTTCCCACGCAGGAGAATTTCACGCTTCGCATTCAGTAAAGAGAAGTGAGACTGAATTTTTGAAATATTTTTGTCTGTCCATTTCGGCTAAAATTTGAAGAATAATTAAAAATTTTATAAATCGGAACATGTACCAAATTACATTCATTTAAGTATTTGTGTTTATACTCTTTTTTATGTTTAATCTTTTCTGTTTCATATTAATATTAAAAAAGTAATTTAATCTCATTTTATGATAATATATTTTACGTTAAAGTAAAACTCGGGTCGTTATTTATTTATTTATTTATTTTTTTTAGCATACGAGAAATTAACATAAGTCCTTCAAACAATTTTGTACCAGTGAAATAACACCATTTTTTAAAATGCCAATGGTTTTATGATACCATCATTAAAATTATTTTCAGGAGTTCGAAATACATTTTTTTTTCCAAACTATCACCAAAAAATAGCAGCATTATAAAATTATCACTATTTTCTTTAATCCAATTCCTCATGAAGTCAACAAAGAAATTTTTTGTTTTAATTACTTTTTAATAAATAATTATCACAAAAATTATTAAGTATCAGAGAATTCATGATTTTCGAAAGAACTGAACTTGAATTCTTCACCGTCTCTTGAAAAATACAATAATCCTTGCATTTTACCGATTGAGTTGAATCCTTGCATTTTACCTTGTTGATTCAATTTTCATTACAAACTACTAAAACTTTATTTGAAGTACAAAAAAATTACTAATATTTGAAAGAAAACTGTATTAACATCGAGTGTCATCCACTCCAAGTTTGAAAAAACTTAAGTAAATAAATAAAAAGTACTTCACTAATGATTGAAAATTTGAACAAAATATATTGATAAATATATACAGGAAGAGTGTGAACTAACAGTAGGAATTGAAAAAAAGGCAAGAGAGATATGTCGAATGAGCCTCCATAATGAAAAATTTGTTGGAATGGTTTTACGAAATTTTTATTGCGATATATTTAGATATTTAGTTCACTGCTGCTAACAATAAAGTGTGCATATGCAAGTCATTTGTGACTGTATTGGTGCTATTCAAACTGTATGATCTTCAGCTATCAAATTTGGCTTATAATTGGGGTAATAACACATTTTGGAGCAAATTTTTTGAAATTTGGATTCGAGTTTGAATTATTTAAAAATTAAGCTAAAGGTTTAACTTTTCTTCGAGATAACATACGAAAATATTAATGCACAAAACTACATTTTACGCTGTTTCAAAATACTTTTAAAATTGTCTTTCGAATGAAGCTAATTGAACAATCAGGCGAATTTTTTATTAATTCTGCCCTTTTTTAAAAAATAATTTTTGTCTAATTTCCAACAATAGATTACATTATTCTTTTGAAATTTATACCATTTTCGATGTTTTTTATGAAATATATAATGACATGACTTTTTTTATTGTTGAAAGTTGAAAATGAAGAATTATGTTTTATAACCGAGTAATTTGCATCGCAAATTAAAAAAAATGCAGTTAAAATATGCTCAAACTTTAAAGATAGATTAACCGAATATTTGTGTTTTTAATAGCGCTATGACGTTTTGGGATTAGTTGCAATCAAAAGGCTCTTGTATACAATAAAAAGAAACTAAATACTAAAAGTGAAATTACATGGTTTTAATCATAGAGCTGGGATACTGATAGAGGGAGTGCAACCCTACTTTCGTGTAGGACAAGATAAAATCACGTGACTTTGGGACAGAATTTGTGTTAGCTGTAACCACATTCTCCGTTTCCCATTATATTTCAATGGCAGATTTTTTCCCGCTTTTAACTGTTGGAATTTAAAACTTATTTAAGCCATGGTTACCTATTGCTGTGCAATTGGATGCAAAGAAAAAGCTTCTAAGGATACTCCTTTATCATTTCATAGGTATTTACAGTCAACATATTCTGTTTATATCCATTTTAAGTCAATTTAAAATTTCCTAATATCGATCACTCAGTGATTTTGGTGTTATAACTCAATAACATTTCATAGTTTGGCTTAGTTATTGTATTGAATTTATTTAACATGTTACTAAGCTTCGTTTAAACTGATGTAACTGCGTTATATTTTGTTACTTGCTTTATTTTAATCTCGAATGTGTTGCAAGCGCTTGGCTACAAGCTTGGCGGGATTTTTTCTCGCCCAGTGTTTACATAAACATTATTGACCGATTAGTAATTGTATGTTTATTTTAATGAAAATAAAGTTCTTTAAAATTTCTAATATGTTGTTTCTTTTTAACCACAATTATTGTATTATATCGTGAACAATATTAAATCCAATCTAAATTTTGCAAAACAATTTTTTATGGCATATTTACCTTATAGAACAATTTTCCTTAATAATGCTTTATTAATAAAAGCGTACAATAAAATCACAATATTTAATTACAAATATAAATTAATAATTAAAATATTTGTAATTTTTATCATTTTTTTGTTGTTTTTGTGATTTTAATAAGCACTAGTTTAACTGTTAATATTCATTTTGTAAAAAATGTTCAATATTTATAATTTATATTGCAAATATGAATAAAAACATTTTTTAAACAATTTTTTTTAAAAAAAAGACTTACGTCACTTTAATAATCTGTTTTTAAAAAGCTGTTTTTTATCTGTTATGAAATTAATTCGAGCATCTAATGTAAAATCTTGAAATGTTTTTAGGCAAAGAAAAGAAATAAAATGTTTATTTAAAGAAGAAAAATAATCACTTTTAATTGTTGCACAAAAACAAAGTAAAAAATCTAAATATAATTTAACTCGAATACTTGAGTAAAAAAATATATATATATAATATAAACTTTTTAGGAAATGAAGTAGGATTTATTTTTATAGGATTTCCGGTCGGTTTAACCGGAAATAAAAACCGACTGGACCCATTGCCGGGAAGCAAAATGTTGCGCTGCAGTTTTTGAGTATGCCAACATTTGCGATATGGCGCCAAAAAGGTGTTCTTACTCCCAGATTTTTCTAAAGTCACATGACTCATGTTGGGTACACTTTTTGAGAAGGAAACAAGCTACTAGCTCCCTCCATTTATATATCATCTCTATGGTTTTAATAGCAGCTTGCTGGGCATGAGGTTATGCCTACATCATTTATCTGAAAGTAAATATAACCATTATTCCTAGCGAGACAGCTGATCGCCCTAGACGACTAGTAATTCATAGGTACAATTTCTGGTTATTATAATAGCAAAGTATAAATAAATATAAATAAAGAAGGAGATTCAAGCTTGTATGATTACCATGCCAAAATGATGAAAGAAAATTCAGCTATCTGATAATTAGTGTAAAAGCATACAAAAATGATGGTGCTGAATTCAGATGAATCATTTTGTTTCCTTTAAAACAGGAATCTTTTATCTAAAGAGCATCCGTTTCATTTATCGAGAACCTTTGTACTTCATCCATCAAATTGATGCAACATCCTGACATGCATTTTCCTTCGCAAATTTCCTCATTATCCAGGAAAAAAGAAAAATGCATTTTTGTGTGAGATAAATGAGAAGTAACGACAGGTGTTACAACTGCGTTTTATGGACGGATTTGTTTGCGAAAAATATATTCTGCACATTATCATGAGAAATTCCATAACGCTTATCAAAAAATAATATCTTATGTTTGAGACAAACAAGAATACATGGAGATTAAATGGAAATTATTAAAGTAAAAAATAATAATAATCAACAATTATATAATGAAAATTTTAGGATCATTACAAACAAACATTACAATGTATCATTACATACAAACAAATAGTCCAAAATATAACCCTAAAATATTTACAAATATTTGATATTACTGAATTTAGTTTTAAAATTTAGTGATCAATGCTCGAAGTAATGAAATTTCAAATGTAAATAAATTTTAGATCGATAAAGTTTAATTATAAATTCTATAAATTTATTTAATCACATTAATTTGAAAAATAATATTTTTTTTATCATTCTAAGAATTTTTAAAACATACATTTTATCAATCGATATTTATATGGTAATTTGCTGCCTTTCATATATTTGGATTTTCAATGATCAAGTGAATTATGAAAACGGTTCATGAGAAGAAAATTATTTGATCCTTTTTTTAAATAATATGAGACATTTAAAGATTAGTCAAAATTAATTCTCGAAAAATTTAATGCTTTTTATTTAATGATTTACTTTAGGTGATTTGAATTGTCTTTTAACCCTTTGGCCATCACAGGGTCATACATGTCCTGATGATATTTTTAAATCCACCGAAGGGATAAGTAAATGGGAAATCTATTAAAATATATGTCTCAACAGTTTTCTGTAATTACATTCATATGTTAGAGTAAGTTTTTACAACATCTTAGTAATAAAGAAATTCGAACGAAAACTGTATGTGCCATGAATAAAGATGAACTCTCCAAAAGTTGTTTTCCAATGTATCATACATAGAAATGCCATGAATAATGTTTGATATGTAATTAGTAAATTTTCTTGCAATAAAATTGTTTTAAAATATAAAAACTCCCCTCGAAGCTCACCTCAACCCCAATGAGACACGTGTTCCCCATCTAAAAAGACCACTCGGACACATATGATCCACCTCAAAAACTTATTTCCTCTATTGTTAATTTATGTTTCTATTTTAGCTTAATATAGCTATTTATACTTTGTTTGATCCATTAGAGCAATAAATTATCGAAATTTTTCAAATACAAAACTGATATTGAAAGCATTAAAATAATCTTAAAACGGTAGTTATGTTATACCAAATATCTAAAACTTTATTTTGATGATAGAAAAAATTCTGGAGATATTTAAATTACCTATCGTTATAAGGTATTCATTCCCTTAAAATAATTGTGAGAAAAAGATGCCATCTGAGTATAATGTCGTCAGACTTATAAAAATCGGATCCCTCATTACAATTCTTTCCATTTAAGAAGACGTACCTTTCTATTTCGATATCCTTAACTTTCAGATTCATAATCCTTTATCTGTCAACTAAGTTTCTAATTATAAATCAGATAAAGGCAAAGCAACTTTTCAGCTGTTTTATGTAAAGTTCCATTTTCTACTGGATGAAAAACATTTTCAAATAAATAAGCAGCAATAGATTTAATTTTTTGATTTTAATATTGAAATATATAAGATTATCTAAAATTTCGCAAAAATAAAAATAGTTGCACTGATACAGTTTGAAAGATAAAATATTTCGAACATTGCCCAAAAAAATACGGATGGCTTTTTATTGAGGGGGGGGGATTTCAAAGCAGCAGCATAATTTTACAACCTTGTTTATCAGTTATTTTGTGACATTTGTCAATTTTTTTTCTGAAAATTTAAAATATTACACAAATTCTTTTGAAACTTGTTAATTACTTTCTACGAGGGGTGATCAAAAAAAAAAATTTTTTTTTACTAAAATTAGTATCTGGAAAATAGGAATTCTGGATGGGAATATTTTTACCCAGAGTAGAGACAGATGCAGCTAATTGTCTTAGACGGGTCGTTCGAGCTGATAATGTTGGTACTGAGACATGAAACAGCGACAGTAATGGTAAAACATCTAGAGAAGCGGTCTCGCATAGAGATACGAGAAGTGATGCGATTCCTATGGGTCAAAACTATGTCCCCATTCGATAATTATAGACATATCGTTGAATTGTAAAGGAAGCGGAGCAGTGATAACAAGTAGCAAAATGATGGCATTCTTTTGAAGCGGGCAAAGAGATTGCTGCAAACGTTTAGGTAGAAGGTCTGGAACCACCCCCATATATCCCAAATTTGGCTCCCAGGAACTGTTTCCTTCTCCCAGCATTGAGGAAAGACTTATCCGAAACTAAGTTCGTATTAAACAAATTGGCTTATCGGTGTGGTAAAGATCTCAACAGGTTTGGTGACCGTGAAAAGAAGTGACCACGTTTTATCTTGTGTCTGTTGTTAATAAAGCATTTTTCCTTTGCTTTGTAAATCTTTTTTCGGATCACTCTCTTATATTTGCAGTTATGACAAAATTTATCGGCTCCCAAAACTTGGCGACGTGTGGAAATTGAAAAACTTTAAGAAGTACAGCAAAGCTCTTTATCTAGGCTCAATACCGCTAATTTAGAGTGAAATGTAAAGAAAATAGGATATCTAGAACTTACGCGGGACCAGTTCATCCCCATTCATGGAAAAATTCACAAACTAGTCATCTTATTTTCTTCTTTTTATCACTATTTATCTTCCGTTTCACCAAGTGTTGAGTTAAAATGTTTTATCTTATTTCCTTTATCTTTCAACGTTGTAAAATTATTTTGTATAAGAGTGGAAAATAAATTTGTTTTGAAATTGGAGATGGGTTTTTATTGAGAACACTAGTAATGATTTACATGTACTGTGGAATTGTCTTTCAGTGTGATCACTCAAATACATTTTTTATCATTCAAATAAACTAAAATACAGCGAATTATGCTTCTTTAAGTACATTAAATTGTAAAAAAAAAAATCGTATTTTGCAATGAATTGAAGAATTTTTACTTATTAAAAATCAATAGTATTTGTTTGTTTACAAAGAAAATGCATCGTAATGGTCTTAAAAAAATAAGATAAATCCCATCATATATTTTATATTCGTTTACAGATTTAACTTCATCGATTTCTCCAGAAAAAAAAATTAATAAGGAGAACAAAACATTAAAAAAGTTCATAAATCAACACCTTCGCATATACACCTCCACGATTAATTAAATATTTCAGTTTTAATTGAATATCTTATAATAATTAATATCTGATAATTGTGACCTTTTTAACCTTCTGAAGAGAAAGTACGCAAAAATTTCTAAAGTAAAAAGTAAAAGCAGAGTAAATGTCTATCAGATTTGCAGAAGAATTCTGAACACATTATAAAGTTTCAAGAGCCCTAATTATATATTTCAATGTAAGGTAAATATCATGTTTCTATCATGTTTCGCCGAACAATATTAAATACCTTATTACAAATTTCATTTATATAAATTAAGATATTATGTTTTTTTTTT
>JAPMOQ010013892.1:249274-262075 GCA_026543055.1 Argiope trifasciata
ATAATAAAAATGATTTGAAAGTTGAATTATTGCTTGATTTTATCAAGATTATAATTGGAATCAAATTATGTTCATATCAAATGTTGTATTCTTAAAAGCTCCATCGTGATAGCAATAGAAAGAAATGAAAAGAGATAAATTCCCATTTTGATGGAATTTATTATTGTATCTAAATTATTATTTCGACCGTTTAAAAAATTCTAGTACTGCAGTCCAATCTATGGGAATAATATTCGATTAGATTGGATTACTTTAGATTCGATCGATTATATTCAAATCTTCATCTTTGATTAACTAAAACCAACTGTTGCAGAAATCATGATAGTTTCCTAGAACAGGAATTACTGACGTAGCTAAAAACTGCTCGATTAAGCATAACTTCCGCGCACAGATCCAGTACTTCTCAGTAACCTCTAACGTAAGTGAGATTGCGCTAAAGGAAGGAACAAAAGCTACTGGAAAGTAAGTATTAAAGACTCGTATATATATTATTTTTGTCCTGAACGTATTAAAATCAGAGGATAAATTTTTAAAGACTTAATCAATGCCTTGATATGGAACGAGGTTTAGAAAAAGCTTGCATTAATCAGATTCTTTTAACACTAACATAGTGAGATTTCCCCCTATGAAATTTAGAGAGTATCGTACAGCTGGTAGACTGAGAAGGAGCCGTGGAAATTAGTACAACAAGAAACGTGCGATTAAAAAATGTAATCTATCAAATTGTATAAATTATAAAATACTAGGTCTAGAATGTTTGAATTGAATAAATAATTAATTATTAAATAATAGATAATTAAGTACTTATTTATAGTATGTAGAAATATTAACGTTTTATTACGTCATTTTCTTGATATTTCCTTAGTTTAATTTTATTATTTTTATCTAATTTATCATGATAAACATGACATTAACTGATATATGGTTAAGGATTTTTAAGATAGAATAACTAATAATGGAAATAAATTTTTCAAAACTTAATTTAAAATGAATTATTATCATAGCAATTTAGTTTTAAAAATTCTTGAACGGTTAATCAATATTCGACCATTTAGTGAAAATGCTCTTTTGCAGCTGTGCCTAAAGCTGCAAAATGTCCTATCCGCCATTGATCCGGAGTAAAAAACACCAGTATCTCTGCAATTTTATGCACGAGTTGCTTATTTCTACACGTTATGTAAGCTTTATTTATAACTATGTATTCAACTCTTCAGTGTGTAATAACAATATAAGTAATACAAATAGAATAAGAAATCAAATATACACTATTTATCCTATTCAATGGTATTTCCACGGGATTTAATGGGAAAATCTCGATTTGAGGTTTAAGGCTCGCAGATTCATGACTTTATTTCATCTAACATCCTCCACAGATGCAGGCCTTTTCGGTAAAGGAAATTTAAACCTATAGAAATAATCTAAGCCTATAGAAGTAAAACATATTGGTTTTAGTTTTATGAAGGAAATATAAAATAAGATGTTTTTCCTTTATTTAAACATTTTGGAAATTTACAAAGATAATTCCAAATTAACTCCAGCGCAGATTTCAAATAATAGGATGTAAATTTAAATAAATTATTGTTGGCTATAAATGTCTTAAGAAGAAGACTACCAACTTTTAAATACTCGAAATCCAATATCCTCAGAAGGGATCAGATTCGAAGCACATATACTTTTTATTTTTTAATTTTTAATAGTAAAGATTAGATATTATTTGTTATTTGAATGAATTGAATTATTTGCGACATCTTTTTATTTTAATGATCGGATGTATTTTTTCTTGTTTTTATTCGAACAATTTTCTGTTGAATTTCATTTTTGTCCTTGCAAATATTCTTTCATTTTTGCCTGCACGCCCTTTTTCGGACTTTTTTTAAATATTACCTCAAAAATCAATATTTAAAAATCTACCACCAATTCTTTAATACTTTTTCATTGAAAATTAATTCGCCTCCAATTCCTTAATACTTTTTCATTGAAAATTAATTCATTTAATTTTAATTCTCAAGAAAAAAAAAAAAAAACAAAAAAAAAAATAAAAAAAATTTGTATAATTTCTTAGATTCTGTACTTTAATAGAGATATTGATTTGTAGTAACTGAATAGAGTCGAATAAAAGCGCGAAGAAATATTCAATGGCAGTTATCCTAATTAAAGGTATTTTTTAAAACCTTTTCTTCTTTAATAAATCTTGAAATGAGGGAAGGAATCTTTGAAAGAGCTTCTTATTAAAAATGTATTGTGAGTACACCAAGAATATTCTTCCTTTAATATTACACCACGTAGGGGTTTTAATTGGAGTGGCATAGATATATCTGGTTCTTGCGACATTAAAATCCATTCCATAAAGCCACCAATTAATAATTCCAGCACAGAGATTTTTAAAGTGTAAATTTTAATGGTTGGCATTTTATTTATAAATTTCGTTATGCATGAGGAAATTAGATGGTGGATGGCCTCATTAATTTTTTCTCGTGTTCTTAATACATCAATTTGATCTCCCTCCTCCTGCATAAATTGCGATCTTAGGATAATATAGAAAATGTCTTACATGGAATCGACAATGATTATTATAAAATGTAGCTTTTAGATTGAATTTATCATCTTTATTGAATCTTTTGTGATAATAAGTATTTTAGAGTTCTTTTATCGCCTTTTTGAAACCACAATTTGATACAACACTACGATATTATTCACTAGTTAATATATTGAATTCCATTGATGTAAGGAATTGCGTTTGTGAGTTATTATGTGTTGTATGCTTGCGAAAGTACAGACTGGTAGACGGCCAACCCTTTGACAATTTTACTTCATATTTTGAGCTAAATATATATTTTAGATGCTAAACCTGTGTATCGAATCTTATCTACTTAAGTCTTTGTGTTTTGTAATTATCGTGCTCCTTTGTATTCAAGCAGCCCGCCATACAGACATCCTATGAATGGATTTCCCTATAATTTGATCGAAAACTACAAATTTAGTGTTAAATCTAAATACCAAATTTCATTCTTCTAGCTCAAAACGTTTTGGGGTTATCATGTTCACAGATAGGCACATAATACTGCTTCATGGCCCTGCAACTATAGACTCTGGTTGTTTAAACAGTGTAATGAGCATTAAGTGGGAGAGACATTGAGAGATGCTCTTATTCTATTGTTCGATGTCTGACATTTACTGTTTAAAATTTGGTAAGGGATTTTAATATTGGATAAAAGAAAGTCGAAAGCAAAGCTGTTTTTCTCTGAAGTAAAAATGGGAAGTGGATTTGGCTTAATAAGCTAATTATCAGAGATAAATTGAAAACTTATGATAATTATCATAGACAGATTTATAGTTTGTTTATGGTTTCAAGATTCTGAAAAAAATAATAATACTTGCAAAAAATTAGAAATTAGGAGACAAAAAAAAGAATATCAATCCAAAAAATATGAATAGAAATAAATGCTATGTACAAGTAAAAAATAACACAAAATAAATATATGCATGTGTAGTGCTACTCATGGGAATTCATAGACAGACAGACAGAATGTCGAATATGCTCTCTTCGAAGTCAGGAAGGTTTGTCAAAAGACTCGAGTTGATATTTTTTCGAATTGAAGTTTAAAATATTACCAGATTACAATATTTTCTCTATAATTCATATGCAAGATGAAAAAAAAAGGGGGGGGGAGGAAAGGAAAAGAAAGAAAGGCCACTCAAAACGCGCTTTATGGTTGATATTTTGACCTGGAATTAATGCATTTAGTTATTTTTTTAGCTAGTAGTGTTCATAAAAACGATAAGATTTTATAAAATTAATCAAAATTTTAATGCCTTTTCCTTAATAACTACTGTAGATAAAGTGGCGCTTAAACCATATTTATG
The DNA here is from genome assembly GCA_026543055.1 of Argiope trifasciata. NCBI lineage: Eukaryota > Metazoa > Arthropoda > Arachnida > Araneae > Araneidae > Argiope > Argiope trifasciata. The sequence continues at coordinate 253,139 of JAPMOQ010013892.1, forward strand.
CCACTATAAAATTAAAAGAAATTAAATTTTTAGTGACGCAGTTCCATTTTTATATCGTTATTTGTTAATAAATTTTTTGAATACAATTTTATAAATAATTAGAATATAATAACATAGAATATATTTAAAAAATTATATTCTACAGCAATATTTTTTTTTATTTTATTGATTACTGAATGAATATCACGTGCCTTGAGGTCATGTTTAGTACAATTTTTTGTGAGCACGAAATTGTTGGTATAGAATCAAAAAATCAATAAAAAATGGTATGAAAATAGACTAACCAAGTTGAAAATATTACCAGAAAGAAGGGAGAGCTTTAGAGCAAAAGTTTTATTGTCTTTGAATTTTTTAATCATAGCTCTTTTCTAAGAATTGTATTACATTTTTGTCCCTTTCCAGCGTATAAGCAAATCATTAATTGTTACTCTGTAATATTTTTCGTACTACATTAGTACTATTACTATAGTACTACATTAATTAGTAGAACTATCGTACTACATTAATTAGTAGAACTATCGTACTACATTAACTGTAGTACGATAATGATAAATATTTCCTTATTTTAGTATCGATGATTACTTTTCTTGAATCGATTATCAGTTTCTTCCTTTATTTATCCTCACATTAGCAGGGTTTGTTGGCTCCTAAGTTGTTATAAGAAATGTTTTATTGCCTTATTTTAATTTTCTATGTAGTGCATATTTTAAAATGGACGAAATTGTGGTTTTACTCATTGTTTTGTAAAAAGATATTCCTTTGAAATTTAACCAAAAAGTTCGTATCAAAAAAAATATTAAAAGTACAAAATTAAAGTTAGCTTTTAAATTTTTCATTCTCATTACTAAATTTTTTTATATTTCTTTCAAGGTCATAATGAAAAGAATATTATGTAATTTTTTTAACGCACCTCCTTCTGCGCTGGAGTTCAGAAATTGTAACCAGTAATGCATTCTTGTACAGAATGTCTTCTTAATATAACTATCAATTTATAGCTATATTTTAAAGGAAATTTGATGTTGTATGAGTTAGAACAGTCATACGAAAGCACTAACCTTAGGGAATTTCACAAGGAATGGAATTTTAGTTTTTTAATTAGTTAGGACAGTTATAAAATTGATGCAACTTATTAAAGATGAAAAAAAAAGAAACCATTGTTGGTGAATTTGGTATTACGAAAGAGAAAAAAAAACAGACACAAATAGATCTGGCCAACCTTGATCCACATCCGTTTCCTAATTTAAGAAAGTAGATACATCTCGTTACTAACCTATCTTAGCGGCACACGCAAACTCGTCAGTGACAGTTATAATTTTTAACCAATAGCTTTCAAAGTCAAAATATCTTTAAATGTTTACTTCTCTGGCTACTTGCTATGTGAGACGCTGAGTTTGTTTTCGTTTGAGCTTTTTTGAAGCCTTAAAATGCGCAGGCATCAAATTGGCGATTTATCTCTTTTATGGCATCCCGTTTTCGCTTTTTGGGTTATTAGAAAATAATGCAGAAGGTGTATATATATATATAATCTCACATGAAAATTTAACTTAAAATTAGCGATCGTTGATTTTCATCTTTGATTTTTTTTTAATTCTTTCCAGATTTTATTTCAAATTCGTACTTCACTACTCGTCTGAAATTAGTTTAACATGAAATTTTAGTTTGATATGAAATATTGAATTCAGGAAAAAAACTATCTGGCTTTTTCTATTTATGAGTCTTTGTATTTCAAGTCACCCACGATTCACTACACTTTAATTTGCGGTATCATTAAACCGAAGTTTATTATTTTCTCTGGTCCATTATTGTGCTATAATACGTAAGAACTTCACGGTACCCATACACATAGAGAAGCCTCAGGTTCATTTATAAATCTGGCGATGGTTCTTTATCTCAGCGATGCGAAATGTAATTTTCCTTAAATTCAGTCAACATTGTGTCCTTCCCCCCATCCTCACCCCCAAAAAGATCTCTTTTTCTTATTTTAAAAACTATTGATCGTCAACTGCTTAAAAAATGTATTTTTATTTACCGAGTAACCTTACCATAGACTCGACTGTTTCTTCTATTGTGTAAATACGGCTTGAATGCTTTTATTTCAGTTCGCATGTTTCATGTTTGTAAAAACTGAATTCTGGAGCCAATTTTTTATGTATTTCTTCATGCTATGTACTTCTACAGTTATGAACAGTTAATGCTTCTTACGACAATTTTGTTTCATTAATTTTAGAGTGAGTCGCTTTTTTTAATTAATAAATTTAAAAATTTTTTAAATTATTTTGTAGAGGAGGCATTACCTGAAAATTAATTTCAGGAATGTGAGATGAGCCTAGAAATTTTTTTTAAGATGCGTCATATCCTATTCACTTTTTAGGTCGCAGTAAATACCTTTAAAAAATATAAATATTAAAAAACTCAGAAAAATTTTTAAATTTAAAAAATAAAGTTAGTTTAGTTGGAAATTTAATTAAATTAGTTTAACCATTCTATATAAACTTTTATATAAACGAGTATTCTAAATATAAAAAATGCTGTAATAACGCGTTTATAAATGTATTTAGGATTAAAAACTATTTAAAAAGAATTTTTAAATTCTTTTTAAATTTTTTTTATAAAAAGAATTTGATGGCTAAAACAAAAAACGTAAAATTTGAGACTCAGCAAACTGTAGGAAAAAGCTATAAAAATAATATAAATAACAAGCGATTAAAAAAATCTCTATATAATCATTACATTAAATTAAAATATATTACAAGCTAAATTATAATTCCAATTGGCTACATTTTTTCTATATGGACATACATCATACTTTTATTTTGATTATCCATCAAAATTAATAATTGTGATCTTAAAAAGGTCTCTTCATATTATTTGAATAACAAATTACATGATATGTCTTTTAAACCTAAAGTATATTTACAACGCAATGTCACAGCAGCGGTGCCAATGCCCTGCTAAATGTTAAGTTTGTATTAAACGTGCTTTTAATTTTTATTTTGCGACAAAAATATTATAACCACACAAATATATTAGAAAGGAGGTTTAAAATTAAAGTTTTACTATTTTTAAATTACTACTATATTTTCTAAAAGCAATTGGACTTTTGTGCTTCTAATTTGCTGTTTTTTTTAGTTATTACTTTTATCTTTGATTAGATTCGGTTTTCAAACTTTAATGCTTCTAATATTGTTTATATTTACTTTATAAATCCATAATTTGGTGGGTGTTTTTTTTTAATTTTGAGATTGAACATATTTACTTTTTAACCTCTTCATCGTCCATAACGGGTCTAGCGCATTCTTCTGAAGGGCGACCGTTACAGTCTTCAATCGTTCTTCAACATTTTAAAACTTTTAAACAATTTAAGTCCTTTGCAAATGTTTACTTCTTTGAGTTTTTTTGTTTTGTTTTTGTTTGTTTGTTCTAATGCAACGAAAAACAGGGGATCGCTGAACAAAAATGTTCTAGGACAGGAGAGGACGGCGAAAAGGTTAAATCTCTTGCACATTTTAAACACTTTTAGGATTCAAATTCAATACTTTATCTGTTATTTTTTAATATTTTCAGATTGACTGCATACTAATTATTAAAAAAGGGCATGTTTTATAATATGCTTCTTATTTGCTACTGTTAGCATTTATTTTAGTGTATTGCTATTCACCCTGTAATACACTCTGTAAATAGAGTATTCTGTATTCTATAAATTCAGCTTCTGTTACATGTATTTTCTTTTAATAATTATACATCAACTCTTATCAATAATTCTCTTGATTATATATTTAAAAAAAAGATTTATTCCTTCAGACAAAACATGAGGACAGCAGTACTTCTCGGCTTGTGCCTTCTCCTGATTCTCCAACAGAGCGCAGTAGAAGCGCAATGGAATCGTCGGCAAAGTAGTCCTAGGGGAGACGCCAGAGGGGGGAGAAGAACACAAGGTTTTGGAGGACCATCAGGTACTAATGGAGGAATTAGTTTTCCCTCTCAAGACGACAGAAGGAGGGGAGGAGGAGGAGGCTCAACAAGAAATCTTCATGCTGGCAAGTTTCCTGGGGGATTCTACACAGGTTCGAAGTCTTCATAGGTAAGAAGAGCAATTTTAGAGCATTTTTATTCGATTTTTAATTTAAATAAACGATAAATCAAAAAACCGCTCGTACAAACTGAAAGCGATTCTAAATTCATATATGGTATTAAATTTCCGTAAAATTAAAAAAAGAAATTGCAATAACTAGAACTGCTTTCTTCCATAAAACAATGTTAAAAAAACTTAAGATGGAATGGAATGTATTTGTTATTCAATAAATAGTCCCATTGAGAGATAAAATGGTTTGTCACAAATTTTAATAGCGTTTAATTGTCACTTAAAATTCTTAGACATAGCTTCAGGCAATTAATTATTTTTAAGTATCAAATTGTCATTGATATTAAAGTTATATTCTTTTCACAGTTTGATACTTTCAAACATAAAATATACTTATTGAACACAATCAATCTTAGTGGAGCCAAATCCTTTAGCATTTCAGTACGTGACTATCTAGTTCATATGAGTTTTAACTTTTGAGAGATTGTAACTTCTTTATATCTTGCTCATTCTTCCTTACTTTTCAGCAATAGAATAAAGCAGGATGATTAAATACTTGATGAAACAACGAAAACGATTTGAGATTCGTTTCAAAAATCAAATTTATAAATAATAAATTTTAATGACATTAAATTTACTACAATAAAAAAGATTTAACAGCAAAAAACTATATATATTTTGATATTCGATGAGTAGAATAATAGTTTTTTTCCAGAAACTACTGCACCCTTATTTCCGAAGTAAAGCGGACCGACATCATCATCATCAGTGCTACTTTTTTATTATTATTTTAATGCTCTTTTCCATACAAAAAAAAAAATACTAAACTCAAATACATAACAAGTTCTTATGTTACCACAGTGGCTGTTTCCACGACTTGAGGTAAATCCACAGGAGGCTTTCATCTGTCACAATAATGGCTGTCACCCGATAAGTATCTCTAGATATGGAAATAATTTCATAACATTTTACTGAAAAAAATTGTGAAATTATTCTTTTTTATTTTGGGATAAATATCTGAAATTCAATAATCAAAACCTCAATGAATTTCGCCTTCAAATCTGAACAGCAATTGATGTTGATTGCCACTATTTGAATATGATTATGAATTATTCTCAAAATATTTGCTGTTATTGGTGAAGAAATTTGTTCGCAGTTTAACAATGCCAGTAATTATTATTGATATAGGTTTCGGTTTATTATTAATAATTCAAAGTATTCATTTACGAATTTTTTCTAAACAATTTATTCATATTGTTACATTTAACTGGGTGTAAAGATCTCAGTTGTAGACTAAGTATAAAACGTAAAAAAAAAAGAAAAGAGAGAGAGAGAGAGAGAGAGAGCGTTTGGTATTGAATTTGATACCTTACTCTAAAATTTTTTTGTAATAATTTTCGATATTGTACAGTATTTATACTATTAATGTGATATCTGGTAATAGAATAGATTACTCCTCATTCTTCTCACATACACGTATAGTAAACCAAACAGCTATGTTTCTCGAAGGAACGGAACTCATAATCATTTTAAATGGCATGAATTTTATAAATCAGTTTCAGCGGCCAATGAATAAATGCACCATTTTCATTTTAGCAGTAAATGATTTCCTTTTTGACTTACTTGTGGTTTGGTTTGTCCATTAAAAATAACAACTCACAATTCAAGACAAAGTACGTTATCCAGATGTCTTTCAATCAGGAAACATGCCGTTAATTATACTTCTTCTATATCAAAGAATTCGTGGATCGATATTTATTCTACTTTTTAAAATCGATATAATTCTTCTAACTTCTTTTCATGCTGCAATGTACATCCCAAAGATATGTTATGCTAGCAATGCAAATTACAACAAAATATGATTTTAAAACTATTTATTTTCGTTGTCACTAATTTTTGACTATTTGCATTTAGGTAAAGCATGTTGGAAACTCTACTCGACAACGAAAGAAGAGAAAAATCATTGAAACAAACTTTCGGACATGGTAGAAGCTTTTCAAAAATCAATAATGCTGTATTTAAATTAAACACTCTGTGAATAAAAACAGTATTTTTCTCAACTTTCAAATGTAGCTTCTATTTCATTCTTTTTTCAAATCCTACTATAAGTTCACACACTCTTAATATATATTCTTTATTTATAAATCTTGTTCACATTTTCAGTTATTAATAAAATACTTTTTATTCATCCAATCATTTTTTAGGTTTATAGTGAATGACACTTGATATTACTAGTTTTTAAAAAACATTAATTCATTAATTAAATTTAATTAATTTTTAACACTTTAAATAAAGTTTTAAAAGTTTGTAATACAAACTGAAATCAAGAGGCTGTATCTCAGCTCGAAATGCAAGGATTTCCATATTTTTCACCTGAAGGCGAAGAATGCGGGTTCAATTCTTGCGATGAAAAATTATAAATCCCAATTAACTTCATAAATAAGAAATGGGGGAAAAAATAAGTAACAAACAAAAAGAATAACAAATTTCTAAGCCGAAAATAAATAAGTAATTTTAAACACAAAAAAGGGGAAAAAAATTCAAAACTTATTAAATTATAAAACAACCTGTTTTTATTTTTTATCTTTTATTGTTTTTTTTTTTCAATTATAATACAATGTTAATATAAAATTTACAAATGTTAATTAGGAATGTTACTATAATAAATTTCCAAATTAATTTCACTCGATTTCCAATTTGAATAAGATCTTTTGCATGTTCTTTATGTTTAAATGAAAGTACAACAGTAAATAGGTATCAAAATAACACAGGCACAAATTTCGAGGGTAGGTTTCTAGACAACTGATTCTCTTGACTATTTTAATTATGTAACTTAAATTTGTAATTTGGCCCTGTTCTCCCCTGCCTTAAGTGATTTGCTCTGTTCTTAGACTCACTTATAGCTATATATGGTCAATTTACCATACAATGCTCAGGATATTTTCAGCTTATTTACACTTCAAATTTTAACCAATATATTTTAACATAAACTGAGTGCACTTTCACAGAAGTGCATGAAATCATAATCTCTGCTATTTTACTTATTGCTGTAAATTTTCCAATAGTTGAGATATGTTGACAGTAAAAATAATTTTTAAATAATATGTTTGTATTATTATTCAATTTTAGTATATTTTAATTGGTTCTGTTTGTCATATTTTTAAACTCTTTAAATTTACCATTCACCCAAACAAAGTGTTTGATATTTATTGAATATGATACCGAAGAAATCGTATAAAAGATATGTTAAGTAAAATGTACCTAAACTAAAAAATATAGCCGTCTTGTTAAAATTTATGATAAAAAAATCGAATCCTGACTGTGATGTATGATTAACATATAACGCATTAGTAATATTAACATATAACGCTTTCATTATAAAACTTGAATACTAGATTGCGTTTCCAAGTCTTGATGAAATTCTATGCCATATCTATTCAAAATCTCAGCAATAAACATATCTTTTTGTTTGCTTTTTTCACCTTCCTTCCTCACTCCGGTATACTAACACACTGTGAGGAGACTGTTCCTCTTACCGGTCAAACCACTTGTTGCAGAGTATCATTGGGGGGTTCCCTAAAACAAGAATAATGACGTAGCTCAAAATTGGACGGGTAACCTTGACTTCCGCACCCAGATCCAGCGATTCTCGTCACAGTCAGCGAAAGTGAGGTTAGACAGTCGGATCACACAGTAGCAGTTCAGTAGGTAAGTACATAATTTATGTACAAACATATACAGTTAGTGAATTTGATAGATATAATGTCTTAATCATTTTCATAGTAATTATAACTTCATAGTGTCAATATGTAGTAAAAAAAAAAAAGCAAACTGAGATGGTTTTCTCGTCAGGAATTATTTTGAAACTAGAAATCACGCTCCAATTTATTTCGATGCTATATTCTTTTTAACATTAATGAGGCACATCTGGGCAGTAAGTAGTTATGCATGTAAAATGAAATTTATGTAATGCAGACTGAATCAGTGCCGTGGTGGATTTAAGTGACGCAGTATTTTTGCTTTCATTCACTATCAGTGGCTTTGCCAATGTAAAGTGCTTCAGAAACATAGTATTTTTTTCTGCCCTATGGACAACTAAGAGGACTATATGCATTAACATTTTATCTTCATAGCACCCTTTCAGACTGGCGCAAGAAGCATCTACGCCCTCCTTTTTTCCCTGAGCCTCTGGAAAGAATTAAGATCATTCTGGGTATTCTGGAGTGATAGCTACAACAAAATTAAATGTTTAACTAAGCATTTATTTTTGCTGTTGAAAAACTAATGGAAATGCACGCTCCAGACATAACGCAGAGTAAATCGGAACAATGTAAACTTAAATTTCTCCAAAATAATAATAAAATAATTGCGAATAAATTTTGCTCATAAAAGAATGACATATGAAAAAAAAAAATGTTTTTGTTAGACTAGATATACAAATAAAAAAATTCAGTCTTGACAAGAAATTAGGTTGTTATTATTACGACCCCAAAATTGTAAATACCTGATTTGAAACAATTTTTCCGGCTTAACTTTATTCAAAGAATTCTCATTTACCTAATGAAAATATGTTTACTTTCATTTTTCTATACTTTGAATGTCGGGGGTAAATTAAAAAGTTGCAATAAGAGATCCTTATACCATGCAAGGTTAGATCTATACCCTTCAGGAAAATATTTTTATTTGAATAAATATTCAATTTTGATTGATTAGATTTTTTTTGCTTCACTTAAACTTGCACTTACTTGCTATGCTGTATATATATATATATATACACATACACAAACATATATATATATATATATACACATACACAAACATATATATATATATATATATATATATATATATATATA
>JAPMOQ010013892.1:267075-278539 GCA_026543055.1 Argiope trifasciata
CTGATGAGTTTTCTAATTTATTATATTTAATACTGATATTCTACTTTTTTCAACTCTAACAGTCAAACATGCATATACACATATAAAAAAAAGAAGATTCAACGATATGTTTAATACTTGTGTTTCCACAATTATAAAAAATTCCTTTATTTTTTATTATTCTATATCAAAGAGATATTTTTAGCATGCGTAAAAGTATGGATGTCCAATCTAATCAATACACTACTTAAATTTGAAATTAGATTATATTGTTGATACAGATTAGTAAGCTTTAACAGAAGGACAAAGAGAAGCTGCCTTTGGAGACCAATTAACTTGAAGAAAATACTCGCTTTATGAAAGAAAATTAAAAGATTAAACAGTTGATGAAACAATGAAAATGTTTTGAATTTAACTCCAAAAATTCCTGTTGTTAAAGAAAATTGTGTACAAAAAAGTTTTTTAATAGTCAGTGTTCAGAGAAATTTATAGAACTACACTGAGTATAATTTTAAAATAGTTTTTGGAATTTAAAATAAATATAATTTAGCATTATATTTTCTAAGCAATAACATGAAATAGTCCATTAGCATAGTTTACAATAATTAAAATTTCAAAAAAAAAAAAAAAAATTCTCTGTGTAGCACTTTTTTGTTCTCTGCAGTTTATCTATGTCAATTATGGTGATCATATCATATGATCACCATAATCATATCATAATCTAATTCGATGTCAAACAATGTAACCAATCAATAGAACTAGACTTATTTTTAAAAAATTAGTAGTAAAAATGTAATATGTACATGAAAACACTGAATATGTATATAATAAATTTAACAACATGAATATGTATGTAATAAATTTCATAGAGGATATATATTCCCAGTTTAAAAATAGTTAATACCTTTCATAAAGAAATTTTTCTGCATCTAACCTAAGAACTGTTTCATAAATGAGATTCTGATAATTGCAAATCACGATTTATAAAGGCTGAATTTATGCAAAGAATTTTCAGAACTTTTTATTTAAAAAAACCATCATGATTTATCTTTATAGAAAAAAAATATATATATGCTTTACTGTTATTGCACACATATATATATATATAAATAACATAGTTCAAAATTATACTATTTATTTTTGGACAATACAACCTACTTATAAAAATCTGATAAATTGAAGGCTGGGTAACAAACATAACCGTGTAGTAACAATATTAGTAAACGCTTTGCAAGTTAGACATAATATAAAGCAGAAAAGATTATTTTTTAAAAGCAGAAGATAGGAAATTGTAAAGCTTGAATAATGAGTAAAAACTAATTTATTATTTTCAAGAGTGTAAAACTGTGCCATCCTGCACACTGTAGATCACTATTTATTTATAGAAAATTTAAAGAAAAGGTAACTATCAACAAAATTTAAATTATCATGATAAAATTAACATAAAATGTTTTAAAGTAATAGTTAGAATAATTGTAATGTAATTTACGATTTGGAAAACATTCAAATTCCAAAGTATCTTCTCTCTCTTCTTTTTTACTAATTTCAGAGCATCCAGCTTAATTTTTGAAAATTATTAATATACATGTAAACATTTATAAACACTAAAAAATGCAAATAAGTTTTTTTAAATCTTTTATTCAAGTATTAACACCAAAATAGTACAAATGTACTATAGCTTCATATCCACATTATTTATTAATAACTACAAGATATGTACCAATAAGGAAGTACTCATAAAATAATAAGTATTTCATTTACAAGCATTATATACAAACTAAACTAATTAAATCCTATAAAAATATAAGCACAAACAAATTTGGAAATAAATAAAAAAATATTTATCAAATTTCAGGTGGCCGAATAAAATCGAAAATTGTTTTCCTTTTTCTCAGCAGAATGGTGCTATTTACATTTTTTAAAAAGTTGAATTCACTTTTAAATTAAGTGGAAGGGTGGGATAGCCACATATTTATTTATTTTAGAAACATTTGCTCACTTTCCTTCCTTCCAATGTTGCAATTAAAATAAAAAGCTGATTAATAGAAATTCAAATTAAGTCATTACCCATAACTGAAGAAGTTTTACTACAGGGGATTATATATTTGAGGCTAGTTCTTTCTTCCTTAAGTACATTTTTTTTAAAAAAAAAAGGAAAAAAAAAAAATCAATAATCAAAACTTTTTATAACAAACTTTGGTTATAATAATCTTTCCCAAAGGTCCAAAACTTGGCAATTATTGTTACCCTTATATTCATAATATATGACAATTTTAATGTTAACAGAAATAAGAGTATAGGATGATTCATAATTTAAAAAAATCATTAGTTAATGTGCATTATTTTCAAAAGTTTTTCTTTATAATAGCTGAAGTCATTATTAAATAAAATAGTCATTTTAAAATAATATGAAAATAACATTTGATTTACATATATTTATGAATGTTCATGATAGTAATAAAAAGCATGACTATATAATAGCATTTACAGAAAAATCAATGAAATTTTATACTTAAATACATCACTAAATTTAATTATTTAATATTTTTCAGACAAAAATTCTGCAAATTAATCAATTTTTTTTACAAATACACATTTAAAATAGTATATTAAATTAAATATATTTATTGTTTTTTTAAATATTTTAATACTAAGACAAAATTTAATTTACTAGTTTTTGCATTCCTTAAACGCAAAATTTTTTTAAAAAACTTTTTCTTAAAAGGCTTATTTTTTACAAAATTCAAATGAAAAATTTCCAACAGATATTTATGAGTTTACATGATAAAAAGTATGAAATTAATTAAAATTTGTACAAATTAACAAAATATTGTAAGAAAAATATTTTAAATATATTTATATAAATAATAGCAAATGAAATCAAAATAATGCACACTGAAACTAATAAATCTTTACCAACTACAGAAAATAAAAAGAATTGATTGTAACAATGTTTATTTGAAAAATGACATTAAACAATGAAGTTAATTAAATCGATATTTAATTCAACTTGTACTGAATTTTGTGGAAAAATGTTAACTTTTAAAAAAAATATTAAATCATAATTTTTTCATTACTTCCTATCACTGTTTTTCAACAATACTACAATTTAAAATTAAGAAATTTTCTTCTAAAAAATTATATATATATAGTAAAATTTTAAACTAGGATTTTTTTTTATTGTCTCCTTTCCTTTTGAATGAAAAGTTTGAAACAAAACATTACTTTAAAAATAGATTGCATACTATAAAGCACATATTTTTCAGAAAAACAATGTTACACATTAGAATATATTAGCATTATTTTCATGTGGCCAGTTTGAAATACAAAGCAGGATAATTTGAAGGTGGGACTAAATAATTTAAAATTATTTTTATTTATTTCCTGCAGCTTTATATTCAGCCAAACAATCTGTATAGAACACAGAAATAAGAATGACAAGCAATTATAAATGAAACTTTATTAAAAGTTTAATTGCTTCAAATAGGTTAGTAAAGAAAAGAAGGCTAATATGATAATATTAAAAAAAATGTGAGTTTTGAGATAAAACAAAGTAATTATAACAAATAAATTCATCACAATGGGATAATTATTGAAATCGTATTTTAAATGAGTATGGGGAAAAAATTTGGAATTCCAGATATCAAAACAATAATAACAACTATTATACATCTAATAAACATGAGCTCGAAACAACATCTAAGTATATGAATGTAGCAAAAAAAAAAAAAAAAACCCCGATTGTTATAATTTATGATAATTAGAGTTTGCACAATTAAAAAATAAACTGAAATATAACAAGATGTAAAGTAGAATGTAACTAAAAAAATAAATACTATTAGCTCTAATCTACTTTATTTTAGATACATATTCTACAAAATAATTTGATTTGTAGGAACTTCACAGGAAACTAAAAAAAAAAAAGGCCAAGAAGATAAACTGAATAGATAAGATGCAGCTGAATAACCAAGTAGGAAGAAGAAATAATGCTTCTACAAACACAGATATGTTATTTTACAACTCTGTAATTACATGCTCAGTCTTATCTTGTAAAGGATATATTTCAAATAGTATCAAATTCCGGGTGATCCCGAAAAATGACACATAAAATAAGCACCGTTTATTAAACTGCAGGAAACTACATTTTCAAGTTGTAAATAGTTAAAAAATATATTGTAATGCTCACTATTTCTATATAAAAGAATTTATTATGACCTTAAATTATGAAACATACTGGCTTGGATCAAAATTGGAAAATTTCAAGTTTCATTACCAATATTCAAAGGGAAAAAAATTGTTATAAAAACAAACAATGTTCTATGTACAAATAATTGTTTAAGTTTGTGCAAAACTAGTCTAACGTAAGTAGAGGTGACATGAAAAAAGTAATACATTAAAAAAAAAAAAAAACAGAGATTAAGACTTTGGTCAGCCACAGGATGATCAGCCAATCTAAAAGGCTGCAAGACCTTCAAGGTCACCAGAGGTTAGGACCTTAAAAATATTTGAACAAGCATGAATAAAATGAAAGTTATTTAGTTTTAAGTAGAAGAGTTTCTCATTTCACACATTTCCAATCCAAGCCAGGAAAATAAATATTCATAACAAAATAACAGAAAATTATAAATGCTAAAAAGTAAGTAAGTAATAACCAAATGTAAAAACACTGTTCCATATAAAATGAGTTGAAAAATATACCAAAAATAAATCCTAATTATACAAAAAAGAAAGAAGAAAAATAATATGCTTTTTAAATTTATGGCACTATAGTGGAGAGACAGGAGGTGATTGACACAGAATTGAGAAATGCACCTTCAAAGAAAGAATAGGCACAGTAATGGATGAAATATTGAACACATACATCTGTATTATTACATGGGAGCTGTACATAAGTATCACATAGTTATACAAATTTTAAAATCTAAATATTTTGAAAATATAACATGGCACAACACTGTTTTTGTAGCAATTTTTCATAGTGCCTATTAGTTTAATGAGCATTTTGATTTCGTGATAACTTCAACACTATTTAGATACTATTAAATTTACCAAGAATATTGATACTCGAAATATAAAATAGGCTATTCAACAATACATTTCACTAGTTCTTAAGAGATCAAATAATACTTTTATTAATGCATTCCAATTATCTTAATAATAATAAATGTATTTAATTGATCCATTACTTTTTAAATTTTATTTTAATTCAAATGATATTAAATACTCATAAAATCACTTTCATTTATTCCAAATGGCTGAATGAAAATTAAAAAATAATGCGATTACTTATTAAACCAGAAGTGGCAGAGTTAAAAAAATGTACAGATCTGAAATAAATGAGCTTGGGTAAGTTGATTTTACAAAAAAAAAAAAAAAAAAAAAAACATTGACACATCTAGTTTCATTTCAATATATTAAAATGAAATATATTTCAATATACTGAATATGATTTAAAATCTACTCTAATAATAAAGAATTTAATAATCAAAAACTCTATAATAATTAAAATTACAACATATACATTTTGTTTTCATTAGATAAATGAAAACCTATTTTCAATGCACTAAAAAGTTTTATTCTAAAAACAATTTTGCTTCTGCTTTAATATAAAACAATAAAATAAGAAACAGAAAATAAGGTATAAGAATATAAATCTAAAATAATGGAAGGAGAAGTAAAATAATTTTTAAAATTTGAGATTTTATTGAATATTTACAAGTTGGACCTTGATACTTTTTCAAAACACAAGGGGGAAAAAAAGATTAGATATATGTATACATAACTATATCAGCACTTTGTGAAAACTAAATCCACATATAAGAATGTATAATAATTGTGCAAATACATCAAAGTACAGGAAGTTTTTTAGCAATAACTATCAGAGGTCTAGCAATTGACCTTGAAAGCAATATTGTTGCCTGGAGTTTATGGATCACAATGAATAATTCAAGAATCAAGCTGAAGTTCTTCAAATGACTCTGTGCTGGCTTCAGAGCCATTGCTAGCTTTGTTCTTCTCCTCTAAACTATCAAGAACCTCTTCATTCGAGGGGAGATCTTCGACCTTGGAGCCACCTTCTACAAGAGAATCAACAGAGCTTATGGTGTCTGGCAATTCCTCCACATCTTTGGATGATATTTCTTCTCCATCATCAACTGTTTTTTCTGAAGTAATTTCTTCTTCACTTTCAGCAAGTGCTTCATACACAAAGAACTCACTTTGTTTAGATAAAGGAGCAACATATACTATTTTTTGTCCATCACATATTTCAATCAAAGGATATGCTTGAAGTTTTTTCTCCTACAAAACAAAAACAGATTTTTAATGTAAATAAAGTTTAAATTTCAACAAGGCAGCATTGAACATAATATGCTAGGATTTTAAAATAAAGCAAGCTGAAATTAATGTATCAAATTTCATCAAAGATGAGCCTTTAATATGGTTAATATATGAATGTTCCTGTTGTTTCCTTTTATTAGAAGAACTAAATGAGCATATAACTACATTAGCAGAATTTTAAGCCATGACAAAATATAAACAGTTGAACAAGAATGTATATATGTGTGTGTGTGTGTGTGTGTATATAATGATATCTCTTAATATTTTCCTAATTTTGATTTAGCACATATTAACTTCATGCTAAAATGTTCCCTTATTACCTGATCCAATTCTTTCTTTAAAAAAAATAATTAAATTACAAGCAGTCTATAAAACTGGAACCTCATCAGAATTTGATGCTCTGTGTGAACTAATTAATATCCTTAATATTTCCCATATTCTTTTACATACTTAAATTTTCCTTTCCTAAATTTACACATGTCAAAAAAATTCCAATCAAAATCTCATTGTAAAAACTACCGAAGGAAAAATTTCAGTCACTTTTATTCATCAGCTCTCACATTGTAATGTAGATTGAGTAACTTTTTTATTATTATTTAATATTTTTTATAAATATTATGTCTCCTGGGATGGAATAAAATAAAGGTTTAATATTTCAAAGGTTTCTTTTATTTGGTCATGCATTTGCTAAAATATGAACACATATATTACTACCTTCCTTTGACTTTAAAGGTTGATAAAAATAAAATTTATGTATAATATACTATAATTTCATGGATTCCTCAAATAAATAAATAAATTCATCTTCAAATTTGATAGACAAATAATGCCTACTACATTGTCATTACATTCATTAAGCCATTAATTTTTTTAATTATATTCTTAAGCATTCAAACAAACCACACAAAAGACAGCAGCATACAATAATATGTATACTTCATAAAACTTTTCTTAGATTTTATGAAATATGCCTATTTTTAAAAGCAATCTTTGGTTCTGAGCAAAATTCGAAATTTATTTTATGGGGGGTGGGGAGGGGCAAATTGAAATTTTTTTTTATATCAGTAATGGCTATAAAATATGTTGCTAAAACGCATTTAAAATATTTTTGAAAATTAATTAAAATAAAAAAAAGTATATATATATATGTTTAAAGGCATTGTTGGAGCATCTTATGAAATTCACCATGTTATATATATATATATATATATATATATAGTACACATATTTCTATTAAAAAGAAACACTATGTCAACACGAATTTTCCCAATAGATATATATACACCGTAGCTGCATAATTTTTATTTAATCACAATAGATATCTATTAATCATATGACTGGAATTTCAACTTTTTATAGAAGTTAAAAAAAAAAAAAAGCTAAAAAAAGATTTTAATTTATACACAAAATAGTGATTTCTAAGGTTATCCCCCCTTTTCTTTATAAACATTCCCACTGATTTTGATTAAAATATTGAAATCTACATGATTCCACTTCCCAATACGAAAAATATCCGTTTAAATTATATGATGAAACATGAAATAAATTAATCAGGAAATAATCATTATATTTATATACAAATATACATATGGATTTTTTTTCTTTAGTTTAATTTCAAAGACTTTGCATGTAAAATAAAATTGCAGTTTATTGCTATAAAATTGCGTATATATATATATATATATATATATATATATACACATACACACACACTAGCTTTTTACTGCGACTTCATACGCGTGGAAATTTTGTGGTATATTTCTAAGACGGTTTGATCAATTCCTGTTATTCCAATACCCTTTTATATACAACATTAAATGATTTATTGTTTTCTGTAGGCACTTGCAAGTTTTGAGCCCCTGAAACACTTGAACAGGCAACATATAACTGACCATGTGAAAAGTATGGAGTGCTCAAATGAATGTCTGCCACTTTTAAGTTTTAGCCCGGGATTTGTTTATCGTCATTGTAAAAGCTAATTTTAATGGAAATTGCAATATTTTGATAGCAAATGGCAAATTGTTTAAGATAACAGGTATGGGGGGAATTAAAATGCTGTCCCCTTTAGCAGGTCCTGTAAGAATTGTAGCTTTTATGTTACTGCTAAGTTCTGCGATACGAAGCCTCTTGCAGCAGCATAGTTTGGGTGTCTCAAGATTTTATATATATATATAGACTTACACATAAGTTTAAACTGATGATAGAAAAATAAAATTTTCTCAATACTAAAAGCAATATCAATGCATCTACCAGATAATGTCTAATCAGGGAAATCCATTTATGTGTAATTTAAGTCATTACCTGAATGTATGATCTAAAGCTTGGCACAATTTTGTGGACAGCAACAAGTACAGAGAGAAAACTATTATGGGGAAAGTCAGCATAAACCACATGATCCACAGCAGGGAACTTGGTGATTTGGAAGCCTTTAACAAGCATCCTTTGTTTCTCTTCTTCAGTAACAGTGAAATCAGTATCATTTATGATCAGGCCAACAATGGATCGCATATAAGACTCACCAACCTAAAAAAATTTAATCGAGACATAAAAAATGCAAATAAAAAAAAAGAAATTACAGAAATTTTTCACAGAAATTGAGGATCAGGCATAGAAGTTCAATTTTTGGAATTAAATTAAATCAAACTAACAATTTTTATTAGAAAAGAATTATTTTTTAAATAAGATCAATAAATATATATCTAAATTAATTTTTTTATTGAAGTCCATTTCTTTCTTTCTTTTTTTTTTTTTTTTTACGAATAAGTTTCCAATATTATTTATATCCAGAGTTTACAATTAGAACTAAAATTAGCTAACTTACTATTAGAATGGAAATAATCTAATATGCCTAATATGGAAAAACATCAAATGTGAAAAAATAAAATAAAAATTAATGAAATAGTATTAAAATATCACCTTTATCAATCCAAATAAAATACAATTGAAAAATGGAATTGATCAGAAACAATCCAACAACATGTTTTAACAAATAAATGATATAATCAAAACCTAATTGCACCAAAAAATTGATAAAAGGAATAAATTGATATTTCATAAATTTTTTTTAAAATTAACCTATTAATTTTAAAAGTTGAATTAAATTATGGGTGCTAAAAATTAAATTAAATTATTAATATTAAAAAAACTGAATTAGCAATTAATTTTACTAATTTATTCGACTGAAAAAACAGTAAAATAAAATCAAGTAATATAAACAAAGCAAATTACAACAAGAGAAAAAAAGTTAAATATATATATAAATTAATAGAATGAAGAGAAAGTTGGCAGAGAATTTATCACAAAAAGAATGCATTCAGACTGAAATGTGAAAATCACTAAACAGATCACTTAAAAGTTTGCAAACAATCTTTAGAGCTCAGAAATGCACATTCAATTTTTTTCTTCTTCTTACAATAGAGTATAGGTTTTGAAAAATACAAGGTAAAAGCTTTTTAAAAAGTCCTCTGACTTCTTTGCCAGTGATATAAATAATAATAACAAAGGATATACCAGACAAAATGTGTAGCACAGGTTTAATGGGTTATAAATTTACTATAGTATAGCATCACAGTAACATGAATAACATTATTATAAGTATTGAAGATAACTTTAGATATAATAGCAATAAGAAAGCAGTATCAACAACTGAAAGTAAGCATTCAAAAGACTTGCCATCCCAAGTTATTTGTGCTCTGCATGCTATTAATCATATTAAGAGCCTTTTTTTCGTACAATAATTTTATATTCCATTAAATCTGTTCTGTGCATTTTAATAAACTTTACTTTCCTTTGATTGAAAATTATCAGCACTCACAAATTATCATCTTCAGCCCCATGTTTTGTTGTAGAAATGATTAGTTTTTGTATACCTGATCTATTTTGAAATTTACAAAAAAATAATTTATTATTTTATTATTATTAAATATATTAAATTATTATTTTATTAAAAAAAATAAAATAGCATAATATGCTAATTTTAAATATCTTATGAGGAATAAAAATTATTTCTAATTCTTTATTCATCTAAAAAATTGATCATTCATCATGTCCAAAATTGTTATATATATATATATATATATATATATATATATATTTACATTTAAAAAATTATGTAGAAAAATCTAAATTTGTATAATTATTTTTTTAATATAAAATTTTTTTGGAAAATCAAATCATTGAAATAAAAGCAGATAATTTTTTTTGTTATCATGATCCATATATTAGCTTCCAAGTTCTTCATAAAATAATCAATATTTTAAATTACTGCATTTTCAAAGTTGCAGATGAAAAATTTAATTCAAAAATTGAACTATAAATAAATATTTTCAACAGCACATATATAATTTAAAATTTTTTTAAACAAAAATAAAAATCTAGAAAAAAAAAAAACACTTTATCATAGGAAAATAAAAGCTACATTGTCTTAATTATTTGAAGTAGGTCTCATGTTAATTACTAATAAAAACAATGATAAATAGTAAAAGAGATATATTGAAAGTATAATTTTAACAATATCAAACTTGCTATTTTAAATAATGAAATCAGCAAATAAAATTATCATAGAAATAAGCAATCTCTTAAGTTGTATAATATAGTTGAACAGCTATACTTTAAGAATCATTTGCTCTACTTAAACAATTATTTAATTTACAAAATAATTCAAAATCAAATTTTCCTTAAAAAATAGGTTTATTTTAAATTTATAAATTATCATTAATTCGTTCAATTCACCTTATGAAATTGCAGTTAAAAATAAATTTAATAATATAAATGTTGTCATTAAAAATAATACAATTGAACTGGAATATTTCCATGAAACAGTTTTACAGATTTTATATTTCAATTAAAAAAAAATCCAAGTGTTTTACTCACTGAATCCAAAAGGGTGAAGTGAACTAAATCTAGTAATTTTGAATGATTTTATAATAAAAATGATGATGCCCAAATGTAACGAAGGTGACATTTTAGTTAGCTTACAAGTGACTTAACATTAATGAATAAATAAATAAATAATACTTATTTTTAAACTGATAAATATTACATCTTTTATTTCACTACCCATTATCATAATAAAAGAGAAGAAAAAAATTAAGTATAGAAAAAAAAATTGACTGACTATATATATATATATATATATATATATATA
>JAPMOQ010013892.1:278639-293184 GCA_026543055.1 Argiope trifasciata
AGCATGTTTTAATCTCAAAAAGCCTTTCATTACTTAGTTAAAAAATATGTGCTATTATTCATTATTCAAGAAAGTTCACCAAAAATTTGATGGTCTCGAAAACATTTATAATGTGAGAAAATCAAACAGAAAAAGAGAGCAATTAACAGGATAAATGAGGTGAAGATTACTTTCCTAGAATAAGTTCTGCAAGGCATTATAAACACTTACTTAAAAAGGTTAATATCACCATTAATAAATCACCATTGGGTGGAAAAATAAATCATCAAGAAGATTTAATGTTGATTTCATTTCATATATGATAAATTATCAAGATAGCATAGATTCTGTCTAGAATCCCATTAAAAAACAGATCCCATATCTGGTTTGAAATTCATTCTTTATAGTATTAAATATGATAAAGTATCCAACAACTTATAGGCCTTTACTTTGAGCACTTAACATAAGGAGCATAAACACTTACAAAATGTTGCTACAACTTTTCTATTCCCCAGAATAAATAAAATAATATAAAACTTAAAAACATTTTTTTTTCAGGACATCTCATTTATGTCAATTTAAATACAGAAAACTTAGCTAACATATAATTATCTGGTTTTGAATTAAAAACTTAAAGTTACACATATGAATATGAATATTAATTAAGGCTGCTAAAGATATCTTTCTTTCATATTAAAAAATTTTCTCACATAAATATACATTTTGTAAGATGCATTTTTCAATTGATATGAAATACAAAGTATGAATCTATTAAAAAGTTCATTTTAGATAAAATATTAGTGATCAAATTTATATTTTAAGAAATAATTAATCATGCATGTTCAATGATGTAAAAGACAACTTAATTTTATGCAACAAAAGAATTAAAACTTATTTTCTAATCTTTAAAGTTTAAAACAGATATTTAAAAAATTACAGAACAAAGTAATATCTAGATGTTTAAATATACATTTCTGAACATGCTTACAAATTTTAATATACTATTCAAAATCAGTCTTTTAAAAAATAAAAATAAATTTCAACTTTGTTTTAAAGCAGATAGAACAAATGAAACACTTTATAAAAAAATTTCAAAGTGAACAAATGTATTTACTTACATTCTTTGGTTGTTAAATAAGTTTAATAAAAAAATTCCATTATTTTTGAAATGATCAAACGATATTTGCTCATGCGATTATTGATTAAGAACAGGACAAAAGAAAGAAATTGAGTAAAATTTAAAATAATTCAGTATCTCACAAAACAATTAACATAATGTTAAGTAAGAATAACAGTTCAGATATTCAATACAGAACAAGGGAAGGCAACCCTATATTATTTCAATAACCACTTTAATATAAAAACAAATTTCAAATACTCCTACATTTATGTAACTATATAAAAATAATTTTCAGATTATTAATTTACAAAAAGTAGTCAACCTTCAAGGCCAAACAAATTTGAAATAATATCTTATTTAAACAGAACAATTCATAAAAAGAATCATTATTTCAATAATCATTGTGCTGGGTATTTTTTTTTTCTTTTCAAAATTTTTAACTGAATATTAAATTTTGAATCATTTGGGTATCTAACGTTTAAGATCCAAAACTTTGTAATAATAACAGAAAATTATAACATCATTAAATAAAATACGTAATCCATTCTAAATAAATTTTTTATAATTAAAAATATTTAAAGCAAAACAAAGGAAAAAACAAACCTCTTTAGGATTATCATAATAAATGCCGATACATCTTAAATGAGGTGCTAAGCAATGTGCTTCCGCATAGGCCATACTGCAGTCTTTTTGAGATCCCCGGACAAATTTATATGCGACTTCAAGCTCATCAAAAGGTGGCTTGCAGGTTTTAACATTGGGAGGAACAAATACACCGGAATACCACAATAAAGCAGTTACCGTAACAAAAAGAAGTATCAACAGAGCAACTATTAAAACAATAATTATATCAGGAGCATCCATATTCACATCAGGAATATCAGAACTCATGATTACACTAAATATTAGTAATATTGTCCAACCTTATCTGTTACAAACAGGTAAACAATCGGAATCTAATGCAGTAATTTGTAATTAGCATTTCATAACAATCACAATGGGCGATTACCACGTAATGCAGTCGCAGTTAATGCTGCATTGTATCAAAAAGAAAATATTTATATAAATTGAGATTATATATAACATTCGTTTTCTAGATTTAACCTACCACATGTTAAATTAAATGGAAATAAACTTCATAAAATATGTTAAGATTTACGATGGAAGGAAATGAGGGTTTTTCTTTATACATTATTGATTATTACTAAAAGGTCAATTTTCATCTGGTGATTAAAAAAAAAATAAGAAAAAAGACTCGCAGAGCTTGCTTCTTCAAGATTCATCTGCATTCAAATTTGGTTCAATTTTTCTCAAATATTACATAATATTATGTTATCTTTAGAGAATTAAATGTTTCGTTATTTCTGCTTACATTTACTAAAAAACTACTTATATAAATACTATATTCGATTCGAATTGAGAATTGACTAATTTCCGAAGGACACGACGATATTTTAAAATTTGAGAAAATATTTCAAAGAGTTTTCAAAAATAATAATTTTAAAGTTCAGTGTAAAATATTAATTTTAATTCAGTATGTCATGTAACTTAGATTATTGGTTTAAAAGTACCCCAAGAAAATTGTTTGCCAACATATAATTCTATGTTATGCTGTGCAATAAAATTTCGTAATCATAATATTGTATTGTACAATACATATACTACCTTGTTGATGGCAAGAATACGTTCACTTTAAAAAAAAAAAAAAAATTATCACGTGACAGCATGATGTTTTGGTTTGAGATTTTTGAAGCTTCAAAATGCGTAGACAACAAATTGGCGCTTTAATTATTGGCAAAAATATTACAGCGCAAAATTGATTTTTACATCATATTGAAGTTCCAATAATACTAATGTTTTCATCTATAAATTAAATTAAAAATATAGTTAAATCCTACTTTTTAACAATCAAATAGCAAAATATGATTCAAAAATAAAAATAAAATTTAATCTGCACGAACATCGCAAAAAATTAGCTTTTATTAATATATTACTATTACAGTTACAAAAGCCCTGATTAAAAAAAAATAATTACTACAGAGAATAAAATCTAGAAAAATATTATTTTCAGCATGTGACTGTATGAAACGAAATAAATAGGTAATATGATATGTGATAACAAATTGGCGAATTTTCGCTTTTAGGGTTATTAGAAAATAATGGAGAAGATTGTAACATTTGGCGATTTATCGGTAACTAAAGCTATAACTTGATTTCCGAATTTTTAATTCTCTGAATTCTTACGAATAGTTTTAATTATATAAGTTGCAGTGGCTACATGTAAATGTTAGACAGTATGTTCAGCACTGTTCTCCGGAGAGTCGTACATTGCAATTTTCAAGAGAGCGGAGAAAATTTTTCCAAGCATTATAATTCCGTCGATCATGTCGGTTAATATAGGGTCATCAAGCCCATTTTATCAATTTTTAAATGCCAAAATTTTGTGCTGAAAGGCATTACGGTTGAAAGAAACCTCATTATAGAGGAAAAATTTGATGTTTCAACGATTATGCATACAAAGGTTCTTTGAAAATTTTCATCAGAAATATTCTATAACTTTGTTAATCTAGACTTTCAGCCATGATGTAAGTAATCATCCAGAAAATTGGATTAAAAATTTATTGCAAATGTTCGACTAGCTGTCCTGCTATACACCTGTTATCAAATGAATGTGAAGTTTCTATCTCTCAATTTTTATATAACTTTGATAACATTTCGATTTTTTAAAAGTTTGTACATACAAAGATGACAATTTTCTCTGAACAATAACAACAACAAAAAAAACTTACAAAATTACTTTTATCCTCGATCAGCAGGAAGAACAATAATTCCAGCATATCCAAGTTTTAACCTATTAACAAAATCAAAAACTGGCATTTTTCTTGTTTCAGCAAGCATTTCTATAAACAACTTGTACTGTGCGAAAGATAAACCTCGATACCTGAAATTTTAAAGGATCGGTTTACTTGAAAAATTAACTAAGACTGGGATAATCAATTAACAATGATTTGTTCCCATTTCCTTTATACTTATTACATCTCTTGTTCTGAATGCTTACAAATTAACATAAAGATATTAGATAGAATAGTACAATACGATCTAGAGTTAGGGAATTTATTGATAAGTTTTGATTTGATTTGGCAGACACAGGAAGCTGTCATATTATGCTTTGGAAATAATCACAAAACCCTCCACTTTATTTTAACATTATTAGGAATTTCGCTAATTAGTAGTATTTTGTCTTCTTGGGAAGGTTTTGACACTCAGCTTGACTACTTTATAATATTTTTTGCTGATTTCATGATAGAACAGGGAAAATAAGCATTCACACGAAGCGAAATGTCTATTATTTTTCAAAAAAATTGTAAGTTTTCCGAAAGTATACAAATCACTAATAACATAAAATCAATGTAAGATCTTAAATTTCATTAAGTAAATGTAACATGAGGATTTTTCTTTACTTAGGCGACAGTGCGGGAATTGGCCAAGAATATAATGATGTATGGTATAGCATTTGAATTTTGAGAGAATGTATGAATTTTTTGATTTAGTTATTGTGAGATTGTGTGAATCCTGTAAGTTAGTTTTGTGAGAATATGCGAGCCTCAGTTTCAGTTATAGTAATTTATTGAAGACTTAATTGTTTTTGATTTTGTCAGCTATAAATATTTGTAAGCAACAATTGAAATAAATTTCTGCTTGTGTATATTAATTAAAGTCCACTCAATTCACAATCAACACACACACACATGCAATAAGCATATATTCCAGGTTCAGGTGTTTGATTCTCACCCCAATAAAGTTTAAAAACTAACCAATTTATCAGCAGTGAATTTAATTTTAAGCTTTAAGCAAGGGTTATATTAGACAATGCCGTACCAAAACGAAAATTAAAGTAATGTTATAGTATTAAAATGCAACATTACCTGCCACCTCCAGCTGCTTTAAAGCATAAACCCGTGTGTACCATTGTAAGTTTCTTGTGATCTAGAAGCCCAACTTTTTCCAGACTTCTGTCAGCATTTAAAAGTGAGAGGCGATTTTGTACTGCAGATAAATCATCCGTTTTACAAAATTCCAGAAACATTTGGTATAAATCGCTGCTGATCTTCTCTGGTATAGGTTCTCTATCATCGAAGGAGAACAATCGCTTTTTGTCCTAAATGTAACAACTACAAATTATTTTTTGAAAATAATAATGCAAAAACATCTGGATATCTTAAAAAAAAGTTTACCTTCTTATTCTAATATGATAAGAATTGAAATCTCTTTTATTCGACTGCCATCAAGTTATTAAAAATGGGTCTTCCCATATGTATGACGTTTGAAATATCATGCAGGAATGTTTAGCTTTTTAATCAATTTCTGACTTCTTATTCTAATTTTGGGGCAAAGGATCGAACCTGCGATGTTTGGTTTTGAAGTCCAGTAACTTAACCATTCGGCAAAAGAGTAAGCTCATGTCTATTGGCCGTTACTGGCTTATTAAGATGTCACTACAATTTAATCATGTACGATGATTGTGAAGCTTGTAAAAACTTATTTCGTTCATATCAATCCGTTCAATAAAAATGAAAATTTAAAAGTTTTGAAGCATAATCGATACTGGTACCTGGAAAATATTTTTTCTAAGATATTGATGTTTTTAATCTGAGTACTATGCGTAAATTTTGTATAAAAGCATTATATGATTTATATGACGCAAAAAGTATTCAGAATTGTTATAAGACAAACCATTAAACATGCAGCTTCCATTTTTTGGGGGGATAAAGGGGATTAGTTACTTCCCCAGTAACAGGGGCAAATAAGGATTCTTTTTTCGAAATTTCAACGATAACTTTAACTAAAATGAATCGGAAATGTTAATATTTTTCCTAAATAACTTCAAATCATATTACTTCAGAACAATGATTTTTACAACTTTTGGAAATACAAAGTAAAATTTACTACAGTGATATAAATTTAATAAAATCTTAAATTCTTCTTTAGTCTTGAAGTTCCTTCTAACTATAGTTAATACTGAATACTATTTTTAATATCTATTGTATGAGCATTTTCTGTTTTTGTATACACATGCACTTATATTAAGAAGAATTTTCAATTACATAATACATTCATTGTATATTAATGATGCTAAAATTAAGAATACGTTTTAAAAATTTATACATAGGCAGCCTATCTTGCTCAATTATCATGCTCATTACCTTCTACGATAATATAGAGAGCATGTTTGTATCTCTTTTAATATATGAAATTTTTTTAACATTTTTTTTTGTATGAAACTCGTTAACAAAATTTATATTTTATATATTTAATCACAATTAGCATATACAAAGAAAATAATTGAAACTAGATAGTGACTGACTTCATCTACACTCTCTGCCAGTTCATGTGCTGACTGCATTTTTATAGCATCAAATTTGGCTCTGGACAGCGTGCGTTTTGTTTCCGTGGGTATTTCGATCTGAACTTCCTCGGCAACAGGCAAGTCATACCACGTCTGGCCTCGCTGATCTATTTCAAACGGAACCTACAATTATGAAAATATTTTAAATAATTGCTTCAGAAGAATTAATTTACAATCGTTATTACCTTATTACCTAAGATGATGTATGGGAAACTGATTTGAAAAATATTAGAAATTAACTGAAACTCATTTTGGAAGGTTTATATTACTTAAATTTAAAATGGATTTCGGTGATTTAAAACATTATTGCATTGTTCTCGCTAATTGAAGAATGATTATGATACACATGTGATAAAAGAGAATATTTGTTACAACAAAAATTATTCCATCACAAATTCTTTGAAAATAAAACTTAAAATTATACATTTTAGCTTCTTATTAATACGGTGATTGACTATGGCTGTTGGTGCTTAAAAATTAAAAGATTTATTCATTTGAAGGATGATTAAATTAACTCGCTGTTTTTGCCATTTCCAAATGTCACCAGGAACTTTTATTTAATTTGATTTGTTTAAAATTAATGACAGAATTTTGTAATAAATTTTTCATTTGTTTTTCAAATGCGCGGGGTATCTGAAAATTCCTTTTTCTGTGCTAATTATAAATTGAAATGGAATTTACATAATCTAAAAAGAGGCACTGAAATGTTATTTTTAATTCAATTCACACCGTTATTCGGAATGATTCAAAGACATTTAAAATATACTTTTCTAATGAATAATAGAAACACATATAAATCACGGGATAAAGAAATATTCAGAGTTCTGTCTTTGCCTTTAGATGATCCCGGTTGTTTGGTTACAAGAAAATGGTAATGTCTTAGCAAAAGTCATTCTGAGCATCGCAGTAGGAATGCAATGAATTTATTACAGCATTGCCGTGAATACATAAACCGTGAATACGGAATGGCAATTTAAATGGGATTATAGGGGATACGTTCCTAGGTGACAAAATAAAAAAAAACAAATATATAACAAAATCAATTTAATTAAGGTTTTTGAACATTTTGATTAATTATCTTAAGGCTTGGGCAATGGTTTGAAGAATTTTGTAATTTTCCTTTCTGGGTAGTTTTTAAAAGCTCCTTTAATTCAGACTGATACACAGCAGTCGCATTACCAATTTGCCTCTTAAAAATAAGACTTCGTTCCATAGACGGATTAATTTTCATAAAGAAATCGCAAAGCTTATTACCATTCTTAAACCTTCACTGAGATTTTTCAAATTAAATGTCACGTTTCTAGTGCTTGTGGAAGCCTCTTCTTTAATGGGCTGTGAATTTAGCATTTCCTCTAAGTTGGTTTCAGTCAGATCTTCATCTTGCGATTCAAGCAATTCCTGAATGTCACTTGATTCTATCTGTTCGAACCCATCTCTTCCTATTCCATTCGTGATTTCGGCTATGTTTGCAGTCAAAGTTTGAACTTGCGCAGATTCTTCGTCATTTTTCTCAGTCAGAGCAGGCCACAGTTTTTTCCAGCATGACTTCAATATGTGTGGCTTTAGTTCTTCCAATAATTCTTTTATGTTTACGATGCATTTTGCTATGCCAAATTTCTTCCAGCATTCCATAACATTCATATCAGGATTACATTCCATATTATCCAATATGATTTTGAAGGTTCGTCTAACGTAATAGAGCTTAAAGGCCTGAATTATTCCTTGGTCCATAGGTTGAAGCAAAGCCGTAGTGTTGGGAGGTAAAAATGTCACTTTTATATTTGGATGCATAGTTTCAAGTTAGCTAAGACGACCTGGTGCATTGTCCAAAACTAGAAGTGCTTTAAAGTCTAAATTCTGTTTTTTAAAATAAGTTTTAACTTCAGAAACAAAACAATTCCGAAACCAGTCACAAAAATAGCGCTTGTAACCCAAGCTTTCTTATTAGCACTCCAAATCACTGACAGGTTGAATAAAGAAACCGCGAATAAAGAAATTTTTATCCGCGAATATAGGAATTGGGTCGCATTTTTTCATCTGCGAATAGTGAAAACGCGAATGAAGGAAGGGCGAATAAGGAGCTTTTACTGTAGAATATATTCGTAGAAGACTGTTGCGTATGAAATGGAAAGATACTTGTGATTCTCGCACATCAAATGTGTAAAGTATTTGAACTGCTTTAGAAATTCATAAGCAAGGATCTATAATTCCATAATTAATAAACAAGGATCTTGGGCTTTTATAACCAATAATATGGAGAGTATGCAATGAAATGTACTTTCTTTTCTTCAAGATTTGTAAGTTTGAATTTATACAAAAGGGGACAAGCTGCTTCACGTATATTAAGAAATGGACATGACAATTTGATGTTTACCACATAGAAAATGGAATTCATATTAAGTGCATAAAATAAAACTTTGGATTTTCCATTAACTTATCATATATGTCTCTTTCTTTTGCCTTCCCTTAGAAATAAGTATTAAAAATCTGTACTTTCTTTTTGAATAATCCTGTTTTTACATAATTATATCCATAATATCCATAGCAGTTTTAAAGTAATTAATTTACCTCTTCTTGCTCCTTTGATGTCTCCTTCTTAGACCAGTAATCTGTACCATCGACATATGTTCCCACCCAAGACTGTTTTCTCTGACGGAAGCCAACCTGTGGTGTTTCTTCAACTTCTTCCGTTGGTTGCCAACCAGATTTAAGGTGTTGTAAATCCGGTGGCAAGTTCTGCGACTTTGTTGTAACCGATACTTGAGACTCAACAGGCTTTTGGAGTAATCCTATTATGCAAAAGAGATGGTTAGAAAATAAGAGATAATATCACGAAAAGAGCCCTCTTTTATTAATTTTTCAGAATAAGTAAAGATAAATTTTTTATTGATTTTTATAGTTGTAGAATAACCATGGACCTATCTGTTTCAAGTAAGAGAAACTCTTCCAATAATAAAAGAGAATATTTACATGTGTCTGCCTTTTGCAGTTGGTAGATCAAACTATTTGATCTAAAGCTATTACATTGTTGAATATTTTATTTTGAAATCTTCTAAACAATTTGTTTTAAAATATGAGGTGTCTAATCTCATATATTTATTTTCACACATAGCAATTGTGTCCTTTGTAATGTAATAAAGAAAAGTAGTATTTATGTACTAATGACATTTACGAATAATAATTATGGAATATTTGTGTTAAAGGAAAATTTAGAATGCGATCTTTGGCTATTAATTGCTGCCTTTTGGTAAATACACTAGTATCAGAAAATTGAATATATATTTTGGATATCTTTCTCTTATCAACTAAAAACAAAATTTTGCATAAATATACAGCTGTATTTAGAAGCTCGCATACAAAATTTTATTTATTTAAACCGTCTCACTTTTTACTTATCGCGTTTAAATGCATGATAAAACATAGATTAACAGATAGTTAAATCTTTGGCAGATAAGATTTGCAAATTATTCCAGATCTACGCTTTGGATGCTAAAAATATGTATCAAGTTTTACTTGCCTCTTTACATTTTATAGTTATCGAGTTCATTTATACTCGGATAACAAGACAAAAGACCTACTCGTTCTATATGGGTTGCTCCAAAAATTTAACAGAAAAATACAACTGTGATGTTATGACTATATACCAACTATTATTAGTCAAATTCAAATCATTTTTGGAAAATCGCATGCACAGAGAAAGGAACAAAGTTTCCCCAAAAACTTGTTTTTTGGATTCACAGAGGCCTCAATTATGGAGATTCAATATTTTTGCTTGCTTAAGTATATTAATTATGAGCTTAGTTACGTTAACATACCATTTAGAAGAATCCACGAAAGCTGTTTTAGGTTGGAAGTCATTTTGAACTCCGGCCTATTTTGAATTAAGAGGGCGATACATGATCTCACACCCGTTTTTATGCAGCATTCCAAAGGAAGATGGTTTGGCTTACAACGTCATATTTACCGTACATCTTGTCTGTATACACTTCGGATCGTTAGTGAAATTGGGTCTCAAATTTAGAAGCCTCCGGATCTGAAACCGAGGCCTTACTACTAGGCCACTTGACCTTCGCTTACTAGAAAGCAAAAAGAAATTCCATGTCTTCCAAAAGGAAGACAATAAAATAACAGCACGGACATTTTTAACAATTTATAGTTATGGTCAACCAAAGAATTATATTAAGATTAGGTTTGGTAATTAGTTAAATATAATCTGATATTTTGATGGCTATATTGTGTTTGCCTTGAAACCACACGAAAGGATGACTTCCTTTTTCTATAGCGAATATTCTTTAATGGAGGAAGCACATTGGAAATAATGTGACTGCTACCTCTGAGAATTAGTGGATCTGTCTTGGATGTAAATTGGAAATTTTATATATCCAATAGGATTATTGACTATTAATAACATAAGTATAAAAATATACAACATCTGCATACTCTCATTTGTATAAAAAGACCTTCTACATAAACCAACTCAAAACTTAATTGGAAACCTTTACTTCCATTCAATTAGAAAAATTATTTGGCTCGGAATACACTTAATTAACCATAGTAATTAATAACCAGCATTTAAGTAGCAGTAGAACTTATACAATGATTTAGTAACAGACTAGTAGTAAATAACTTTTATATAATCTGAAATTAATGTTGGATGATTTGCGTAAATACCCCTTTATTAATATCGTTTTATTACATTAATTTTTTTTACTTACACGTTGATTTTTTCAGATTTGCATTGGAGGAAGTATGAGGTCCCTAGTAAATACTAGCGACAACAATCTCAGGAAATTAAATTCTAACATTTTTTTTTCTTCGTACAACTGACTTTAGACGTGTAAACAGAAAATTAGGACACCTAATCTTAATTTTAATGTAAAGTTATAGTAATTAATTTTAAATGTAAATAGTATTTATTTACTTTATTACTTTCTCGTATATGAACTACATAATAAAAAACATTGCAATCATCAAAAAATTTTATTTCCAGATCTTACAGAATCTCCAAATTTCAGACTTTTCTGAATCCGACAAATACATTTTTGGGTTTATGCCTCTTTTTTTGTGAATACGATAATTCTAAACCGCTCAGAAATTATGCAAGTAATTCGATATATGGTCTTTACAAAAAATTTATGGAATTCTATCTAACTTTGAGCGGAATCGTAAGAAGCTTGCCTTTAACTCTGGACGAATGCAAAAGATCTCAGTAACTACAAAAAGTAAAGAATGAACTGCTGAAACATCTTTATCAAATTTTCTAACTAATCTCTTATCGTGTTGAAGATTTGTTG
The DNA here is from genome assembly GCA_026543055.1 of Argiope trifasciata. NCBI lineage: Eukaryota > Metazoa > Arthropoda > Arachnida > Araneae > Araneidae > Argiope > Argiope trifasciata. The sequence goes on from JAPMOQ010013892.1 coordinate 290,440, forward strand.
GTCTGTAAATTCACATGCATGGAAACGCAATAACTTAAAAATCGATTGACAAAATTATTTTTTTTTTATTAACAAAATTAGGTGTTTATTTTTGTTACTAAAAATATAGTTCTATGTCAATTTCTGATTTGTAATTAAAAAAAATGTATATTTATTTTCTAACCTGTCCTGGAAAACATAAAAAAGTAATTTACAGGCCTGAAAATAAAAGGCCTATTGGGCAGGGAACTATTGGTTTTTCTCAAGGTCAACATTAATTTTTTTAAATACGGGATTAGAACGGATAACTCCTGTATAAGCAAAAGACGTGAAAGTTTTGAGCCCATTCTAGCTGTTTATAATTTTGGAGGATAGTTTGTAGCAGTAGTAATTTTATCTCCTTGTGGGGCAAATCTTCGTAATTCTATCAGTCCTATTATCCAGAGATAAAAGTTTTCTTAACCACATAACATATATTGAATAAGGAATTTGAATTACTCGTTATCATATTTTTTGAAATATAACCTTTAATTTATATGGTTCATTACTACAGACATTGCAACTTATCTCAGTATATATGATTATGTTACAACAGGAAAACAATTCTAACATAATGTTAACTTACCTGTTGTGGATGGAATTTTACTGTTTAAACATATGTATATACACTATGTAATGCTAATTCTATTAGTTAAATTTAAATATAGAACAGATACTTTAACTTATATAAATATTAACAGATACTTTTAAAAATAGAACAGATTTTTTTTTTAAATATTTAACAGATACTTTCTAATGAAACATAATTATAGATGTTTATTTAAACGGGATAAATTTTTAAATTACATTTAAAATCGATTGTATTTTATAATAGGAGAACACGATGTTGTTTTGGTTCGGGATTTGTGAAGCCTTAAAATGCACAGGCAAAAAATTGACTATTTATCGTTTTGCGGGCATTAATTTTTCGTTTTTAGGGCTATTAGAAAATGACGAAGCAGGTTGTCTCATTTGGGGACTTATCACCAAGTGTTAAATATCGATATGCTAATTGATATCGGCACGAGTTGGCGCTGCTGTTATCCTCTCCAAGGAAAAAATGTTTATATCTATTCAGAGTGTGTTCGTTTTGTCTTTGAATAAATATGATGTCTTGTGAATGATCTGGCTTCATTTATTTGAATCATCGAAAGTCTAACACAGAAATATTTTACCAAGAAAAAGTTAAACTGCCCGAATGTCCACTTTGTACCCGAATCTTCTTTCTGACCAATAAATGGCTGGTTTGCAAGAAGTTATTCGAAAAAATACAGAGATGAAAATGGGAATAAAAACGAAATAGACAGGGAAAATATCGAAAAAATGCAGCTCAGAAAATTTGAGATGGTTAAAAACCTTCCTTTCTCTAAATGTTAGTAATTAGAATTATAAGAAACATGATGTTTTTTCTGTCGGATTGAGGCCAAGTAACTTTAAAAAATTATGTTCCCCCATGATAGCTTGAAATTTGAGATAGCAGATAGCATTTTTTATTATTTAGTTTTTATCTACATAACATTAGCAACTAGGGTATCATTTGGTATTATATATCACTAATTCTAATTCTAACTCGTCATTTTGATCATTTTTCATTGAACATTAACTAAATAATAGGAGTTTAATTTATTTTCTTTGCAATAAATATCGAAGTTTTAGTACTTACGACGTGAAACGGCTGACTTGCTTTTGCTAGGTTTCTTTTTAGCTGCAAGAAAGGCGACTGATTTTGCCTGACTTTTCTTATCAAAAAGAGCACTAATATCTGATCTGACAGCCATAACTGTAGACTTCTGTTCGAGCAAATTCTGCTTACTAATTGGCTTCGATTTTGATTCTTCTAAAGGATACACATTTTCTTTAGAAATTACATCAAACAACAAGCTGGAGACGAAACCTTTCTCACCCATTAAATTTTGACCAGTAGTTGCTCCTCCCTTTTCCACTATGATATCTTGACTAGGCATATCTGGAAATTCGGGCTCAGCACTAAAACCTTTCTTGAGGGCATTGGATCTGGCTCGTGGTTTTGGTTCATCATCATTACGATCGGCCTTTTGTCCACTGTCTGCGTCTTCTTTTTCATCCTCGATTCTAACCTTTCTTTTAGATTTCGTTTTGTCAGTTGGAAATTCTCTTTTTAACTCCGCAAGAATATCATCTTCAAAGTGACTTGGCTTAGCCTTCTGAGTATGATTTGAATGATCATATTCTTTATTAGTCTTTTCATGCTCTTCCTGTTCATTGACTTCATTATCATCTGTCTTTTCAGATTTGTTTTTATTTGTTGATTTAGGATTTGTATTTTTATCATTTTTCGAGTCAGAAATTTCTGAATTGTTTTGAGAAGAGTTTGAAAATATTTTGGGTGGCAAAATACTCTTGTCTTTAATTTTATTTTCATTTTTCTGAGCTCTTTTATCGTTTGATGAATTTTTATTATTCTTTTCCATTGAAAGGCTTGTGATTGCTCAAGGCAGATTGCTAAGAATAGGACAAAAAGTAGAAAACTATTTTCTTCTTTCTATCCTTTTTTTAAAACTAATAATAAAGTTTCAAAAACATTTAATCATGTCAATAATGATAATCAGTGATAAGCAGTATATATATTAATAAAATAAAAAGAAATATCTAATAGTCATTCATGTAATACTTTTTTTTCATATAAATATATATATACATATATATATTAGGTTGTTCGGAAAGTAATTTCGTTTTTTCCTGACAAAG
>JAPMOQ010013892.1:308184-345933 GCA_026543055.1 Argiope trifasciata
CATAACGATTTGGTACATTTAATTTCATTATTAATCACATTATGTAATAAAATGTTGCAGAAATTTCTTTGTAAACGATATTGAAACAATATCAATTGTATAAAATTTGTTAATGAACTTCATTAGAATTCTTACTGAAAAACAAATATGAACTTACTGCATAACTTGCCTCTGCAATTACCCTCACATGCAGAACAAGTAGTGCCATTAGCGTAGGGTTGATCGAATCTTTCGGGATGATTTCCTCTGTTGAACAAACAAAACATTTTAGTTAAACAAAAGGAAGGACATTTCCAATTTTTTTGTAAAAGCTACATAGCTAAAGATTTTTGGATTTTCAAATCAAAGCACGAAATCAATTACAAATAGCGTAGCTGCTTATTATTTATTTATAAAATTAGACACAAGAAGTCGTTTAAATTGACAACAATCTTGGTAAATGGTAGTAATATAATACAAATGCTGAATTCTCAATAGTCAGTGCAATTTAACCTTATTCAGTATTCCCTGAAGTTGTTAAAATAAATACATAAATAATTATCAACATATCTGTTAGTTGTTCTAAATTCTTTTACTCTTAACTTCAAATATAATGGACAGTATCCGAAAGCGTTTTAATAAAAAGTCGCATTCAAGGTGGTGGAAAATAAAACAATTCTCTCAGAGGCATGTTTCCTCAAAACAATAGAATTGAAAATAATAATTCTTGTAATCAATGCCACGAATATTTAACAAATAAAACCTATTTTCTATCTTATCATTAGCTGTGTCCCTTTTATTAAGTTGTAAATTGATAAGGAATTCAAATGATAAATATTCTGGTTTCTAGAATATAAATGTATTATTAAGTTTTGTTCCTCTGCCATTCAATAAGAAATAACTATTGAAAGCATAAAGCTTGAGAATAATTATTATTCTTTAAAAGTATTTTCAATATAAAAGCCTTTTCAATTTCCTATTGCAAACAAATAGTTATCTCAATTCTTATACAAAGCGATTGTTTTATCAAAAATAGTTCACAAAATAAATTTATGCACTTATTTTTTGACTTAATTTTTTAATAATAATATATTCAATAAAAATTTTAATATATGAATAATAATAAGACATTATACATTTTTAAATTATAAAGTAAAAATATACTAACATTGGACAATAGTTGCAGACGTAGCTATAGTATCCATGTTTAGTGACATTATTTTCTGGACAATAGCTGAATCCACAGCCTACTTTATGGGTACTATGCCAAACCATCTGCAAAGAGCGTTTTTGTTAGCTTCATAAGAATTATTTTATTTCATTACTGAAGAAACAAATACAAGCAAACATTTAAATTATTAACGTCTTAAAAATTGAATTCTTCAGTTAATAAAATTGTATTAAACGATATTTAATTACATGTCTTAATAGCAGTGAGAATTGATATAACTTTTTGCTACATGGATGATCAATTTTCTGAAAGATGGTTTTCAAATCTCATGTCAATGTTCTATCAAACTCCACTTCTTTTTAAAGATCGTTTTGCCTCCAGTATTAAAACTTGTTGAGGGATGAAACTCTTTATAACTTCATTATGAGGTAGATGAAAATAACATATTAATTTCAGAAACATTTGTTTAATTATTTCCTAACTTCCATAATTTACAAAACAAAATAAGCACAAAAATACGCGACATTCACTTGGAATACAATCCAATAATGACTCCCAAAAGGGATCATGGGAAATATACTTTGATATTTATAAAATAACGCCATCTATTATAGTGAAAGAGGAAGTAGTAAGTTAAACAATCGCTTCGAACTGCTGATGTTTTTAAAGCCAAGAAAGACATTAATCTTATTCTGACAATATGAACTAACCAGAAAATAATAAATATTTGTTAAAAATCAACAAAAAATGTGTTGGATGAAATGAAAGACGATCATTATAAAACATTATTAACTAAAATTGTTGAATTAGGATCTAAAATGAATGCTTTTAAAACTGAAATAAAATCAGAAAATAAAATACGGATCCTTTTGAAGGTCACAAAAAACTGTTTATTTCATAAAATAAAAAATATCAAATAATAAATTAAATTAGAATCTTTAAACTTGAAGTCTATTTTATATAAATAAATTTACAAGTCTTACCATCTCCATAAGACAATATTAAATTTTAAAATACTGAATTCATATTCGTACTTAAAGTTATTATAAAAGCTTTTTCATGACGACATATATAATATGCAGGATAAACAATGTAACTAACTTTTATTATAAATATACAAAATTTTGGTTTTGCCAAGTAGAAATATTATAGGAGAAATAAATTTGGATTTATTGAGAATTTTGAATTGTTAAATTTTTTTTCTCATCATTTTGAGAAACATCATTACATGCATAAGTACAAAATATTGTTTTATAGGTGCATTAAGAAATTTGGGTTTGAAATTTAAAAAACTTTTAAATACTAAAGAATTTGCAAATAATGAATAAATGTTAAAATAAAACCATTCGAATTTTATTTTAATAATGTACTGATACATTAGACAGCTTATAAATTTGGAAAATTAAACATTCAATCTGAAAGTATCCATAATTTGCAAATCAATTAAAATATGGTTTTTTTTATACATAAATACGTTTTATTAAAAATGTACTCAAATGTACTAATGCTTCAATGGAAACCATTATTAAAGATAAAAGGAACTTAAATTGCATTTTAAAACATTTAATGCTTCGCTATAAATGTTTTGAACCGTATTAAAAAGAAATATTCCATTAAAAGAAGAAAAAACTATTAAAAATGTTTTTGAATTCAACAATTTTAAATCTTATTCTGAGACTTTTAAAACTAGGAAATTGCGATCAAAACTAAATCGAAACTAAATTCTTTTTAAAAATTAAATCGAAACTAAATTCTTTTTAAAAATTAAATCGAAATTAAATTTGGATAATTCCGATTCTTGTAATGGATTCTGAAAATGGATGACGTTGAAAAAATTTTAATTTTGAAAAAATAAGTCAAATCTTTCAGGAAAATCTATTAAAAGCACTTGTAAAAGCCTTTACGTTTCAGAATTTCAAAAACATGAAGGCTTTTACAAGTGCTTTTAACAGATTCAATTTTTTTGCTTTACTTTATATTTTAAGTCTTTTTTAATTGCTCTATTCGAACCGTAAAAAAATTTAATTTACACAAAATGTATTCAAAATTCGTAATATTCTTTCAGTTTTATTCTTGTGTTTGCCTTTCTATGAAAGTGGGTCACCAGAAACAATTAATACATCACTACTATCATTTACCATTTTTAGTCCTCTATTTTAAAATTTTTAAAAAGCAACTGTGACTGCAAATTAGCTAAAGAAAATCAATTACTGAGTACAAAAAATTAATTTCATTGAAAAGAGGAAAGTTAAGGATGTGAAACGGTGGAAATTAAACTAAATCGATAAAAGTGTAAAAAAAAAACAGTGAAGTTTTTAGTTCATCAAAGACAGGTGCTGCCTTTCTCGGAAAAAAGATTCCAACTCATAATTCAAAAATATCTTATTACATTCAGTTAAGGATTTTTTTTTGTTAAAAAAACGGGGCGAAGATTAAATGATAATTTTTGTTAAAATAAAATTAAAAAATATTTTAATCATGTCAAACTGTCAAGGAGAAACATCCCCCCCCCCCAGATATGCAAGAAAGTACATAATAGTATTTCTGCTGGTTTTATTTGTTGAACTGACTTCTAAATTTATATCTGAAAATATTACGTTAAATTAAGGGTGGAAGGTTTGGTAAAATTTAATATTATACCTTCGGTTTAAGGAAAAAAAAATATTAGAGTAGGAGAACAGGAGTAGCAAAACAGTTGTAGATATTACAGTTTAAAAAAGTTCATAATAATCAATTATACAATAAAATTATACAATATAATACGTATTGATTATTGATTTAGATAAAAAAATAAATTTAAAATAACTGGAAATTCAGTAAAATATTTATACATTTTTAAAAGATCCCAGCAAATTAAAAAAAAATTCCATAAATACGTGTATTATAGATATGAATAACTGATAAAATTTTTAGATCAATATCTTTATAATGTTTTGAAAAATTCTAATTTATCCAGAAAACAAAACCATTAAAAAAGGCTTTATAATTAGTTTTTGATTAGTCAGAATTCAAAGCAAAGGGAAAAATTCTATTCTAGAAGTGTTAGTCTAAAATTTCAAACGATCACACTAAAAAGTTTTTTTTTTGAAAAAAGAAAAATAATTGAAAATTAAATTTGGAAACAACATTTTTTCTCAATTATTAATTAAAGGTTCCTTTTCCGGAGATTGCTCCACTTAGTATTCTTACTTTTTTTTTAAATCTATCATCACAAAGTAAGACATTTTTTTTTCTCTTCCCTTTTCAATCTTAATTTTTCACACTTTTTTTGAAACAGATTATTAAACAGATTATTTTTAACAGATTATTAAATTATTTAGAATAATTTATCACCTCCGATAAATTATTCTTAATAAAAGAAGCAGAAGTTAATAAATTTATTTGCTTTATATTATACAAGGTGGCTATAATTAAACTTCCCTTATAAACAGCATCCTACAACGCAATTCTGTGAACGGACCACAATGAAATTTGGTAAATAGACTATATACGAGATGCGTTCATGGAATTTTGGGTTAAAAAATTGCGTACCAGAGGGAGTCTTTTCTGGGAAAACATTAATTTAACACAATAAACGAGCAAAATGGAATACAGAAACTATATTATCATTTATTGACTGTCTGATCCCCTTGTCATCAAGCCCCATTAAGTATAGAAAAAAAATACAGCACGTTGTTTGAGAAAAGAAAATCAGTATGCAGAAACAAGAACAGATTAGGACGTAATTGCACAAGAGCAGTAGTTAATAGTGCCCAAGACGATGCAGAGAAAGGGGCTCCATGTGATCACCCTCATTCCTCTGTAAAATTTCAAGTCGATGGACAGTGTGTTTAACAGCAGATCGTAACTGACCAGTTGGGATACTTTGCACCTGAAGCGTTATGGAGTTCATCACGTTATTGAATGTCTCAACAAGATACCGACATCATTACAGCCGGAAGCATCGACATATAACATGACAAAGACAGCAAACGTTTCTTACCCTAACCTGTTTTACATAAAGCTTCCTCTTTTTCTCAAGCATGCAAATCTCCACTTTATTTCTTAGAAGTTTCTCTCGGTTTGAACATTTTATTACTCATAATTCTTGTTCTGTATTGTTAATATTGTTTCTGTATTCCATTTTGGTCATTTATTGTGTTAAAGTTAATGTTTTTCCAGAAAGGGAGGCCTCTTGTGGGGATTTTGGTACTAAAACTTTTTTCTTTCTTCAAAATTCAGTGAGCGCATACATCGCTATTAGTCTATATACCAAATTTCGTTAGAATCCATTCGCCCGTTTGCGTTGTGTGATGTTGTTTATAGGGAAGTTTAATTATAACCACCTCGTAGTTTAATCATCAGAAAAAAGACAGTGAAATCAATGAAGAAAAGAATTAAATACATTATCTTAAGGATAACTCAATTTTTTCAAAAAAATCCTCTTTAACTTATTCAAATAACAAAACAAAAACACTTATGAATCAGCAATTTGCAGCCCAATAATAGCTAGCCAGCTGAATCTAACAGCTATTTTTGGTTTTCACGAGCATTCAGAGAGAAGTCATAAAACTGACCTCCGACTGTCCCGAAAGACTGAATAACCGGACTGAATAACCGCAAGCAGCAACACTGGCTGGAATTGTAGTTGAGTTCTAATGGCCATCACCGGTCATAGTACAACCCTCCCCGAAGGGAGTACGTCCCGACATCGATGGGAGGGTCAGTGTCCCCACCTATTTTTGTACTCACCGGGTTGGCGAGATCCAATCACCATTTCGAAAGCATCTCATCCTTGTTTCGGGGAGGTCCCCCATGGGGACAGCGTTTAGAGAAAAAAAATTAAGGAAAAAATGATTTTACTATGATGTTTTTGTAATGAAGCTCTAATCTTTGAATTTGGGATCACTCTTCTTTACAATTAGTATAACATTTAGTACAAATTTTTAAGCGCACAAAAGAACTCCTTTATATGTGTATTTGTGCCTTTTTAACATTGCTTTTCATTTCCAGCCGGTTCAAAATATCGGTTCAAAAATAATTTTTGAAATCAGTCAATTAGCATAAGGGACAAATTAGAATACTAAAAACTATTTTAAAATTAGAAAAAAATATTTATTTAATGTTAAGTAGCAGCTTGAAGTTGTTTTTAAGGATTTTCGGCATATACTCTGATTTATAATCTGACTATAATACTTATAGTTTTTAAGGAAGTAAAGTTGAGAAAATTTCTTATAACTGTCACTGATTTGTGTAACTTTCTTGATTTTTAAAGTTTTTTTTTTTCAAAGTTTGCTGAAGCGTCTTTATCGTATTTTACCCTACGGAAATTCGCAACCAATTTGAAGATGTCAGACATGTCAAATATGTAGCAGTTGGAGCAAGCATTCGAATCTTGAATTCCGTATGCTGCCATTTAATATTAAAAATCACGATTGAAATGGATTTATCATTATTTCATGTGCATTATAGTTTCACATTTGTCTTGTCTCTTATTATATATGGTTATATAAAGTTCTAATTTTGGTATTCATGTCATTTCTTATGCATTGTTGTATTCATTTATCAGGTAGCATTTATAATAGGTAAAATATTGCGATTCCATTTCGACACTAATATTGAAAGCTAAAATGATTATTATGATTATTATAGACTATCCGCCTTTGGCGACCAACTAGTTCACCTTATTGCTGTTTAAAATTATTAGTTAAATACTTTATGTAACTTGTCTTTTAATACCTATTTTTTCAAAATAATTTTAAGGCTCAAGTTTTGTTAGTCATATAATTCACTCATGCAGTTATAAAGGCTTTAAGTACATAGTTCTCTATATGCTTCTCTAATTATCTATCAGCTCTCGCAAAATTTCAACTTTAAATTAAAGTGGTAATGATTAAACTGTAAATTGAGATAAAAATATTTTTTTACCGAAACTAAGCATTTAAAAAATATAAGTAAAAGAGAATCATTATATGTACTACTGGATTATTGCAATAACTTATGTAATATTTCAAGAATTATTCAACAAAGATTCATCATAAAATTCAGTTTTACTTTCAAAAAGATTTAAATGATGCGAATAATATTTTATTTTATTTTGATCTATAAACATAATTAGAAAAAAATTATTGCATCTAAATTTATACATCTTTTGCTTATAAAGAATAATATTCAACGGAATAGTCTTGCCACTTCAACTTTCAAATAAATAAATTAAAGTTTCTATTTTCTGCTATCAAATTTGATCGATTTGTGAAGTTTTGATTAGAAATACTTGGGACATTCCACATTTTCATTCTTAATCCAGTCATTCTTGAGAAATCCTGGACGTCGATTGGGGTATCATCTTTGGAACGGTCGATAAAGTGGTTTAAAATTACCCGTTTGTATTGAATAGTGATCTTCAAATATTCAAAAATCAGTCAATTTTAGAGACTGAGTTGCTTGAAGCTCATCACTTTTTAATTTAAAGCTAAAGATTTTCATTTTTTAAAGCATTTATAGACATGTTGCATACGATGTTGTAATTTACTTCATTTAGACTCTTTTTATCGATAATTTCTATCATCAAAATTTTACAAATTAGCTATTGGACCTTGAATTGAAAAAATAAATATATCAAACCATGGTTGTCTTAAATAAAGCTGATTTATTTAATTCATAGAGGCCGCGGTAGCCTGGTTGGTAGAGCGTCAGTCTCGTAACCGAAAGGTCGCGGGCTCAGTCCTGGTCTTGGCCAAAGACCGCCGTGTTGGCTAATGGCAGTTGGGCACATTAAATTTGTCGAGATTGCAAAGTCCTCCAGGTTCCCATAACAAAACGATAACTCTAGAGGTACTGAATCAGGGATGAGTCAGTCTCTGATTTGGATCTAAATTCCGACTTGCTGATGGATGAATGAGTGTATGAAGGAATTCGACCACCCCCTAAAAAGTGTTGTGTCCTGTGTGTGAGCTAGAAGCCGGATTTCTGCCCTCTGGGTGCTCAGGGGTCTTTACCCTCAGAAGCTACTGCACCCTCTTTCCGTGAAAAACACGGACACAACAACAACAACATTTAATTCATAATATTTTTGAAGTCACACAAACTTTCTTTACATTTTCGTTTTTTTAAAAAAAGCATATTTTATATTTATTTCACTTTATGCAGACAGTTGCAGAAAATTATATTTTTATAAGTTTAATTTGCAATAATTATTTATTTTTAATTTGAGGTTTTATAAATCTGATGGCGACATATTGATAAAAGATGATTTTTCACTTTCACCCGTAACGTGCTCATGCAGATTAAATTTTACTGTTTTGTCCAAAATATATCGTTGAAAAATATAGTTAAAATATTTCTTTAAAAATTCATTAAAAATAGAAGTTATGTTATGTGTTAAAATACTGATACCATTAGAAAGATAATTTTTTAATCGTTAATTTGATGCAATAATCATCACTGTACGATAATATTTTCGGAAGTTATAGAGGAAAACATCGAAATTTCGCTTGCTTTTTTAACTAATCCAAATTCTAATTAAAAATTCGAAAACAGGGCTCTAAAATGCACATTCCCAAACTTCAAGGTATATATGTACCAAATTTGGTAGATGCAGATCCAACGGTCTGGCCTGTTGAGGGCCAACACACACACACGCACATTGAGCTTTATTATAAGTATAGATTGTCTACATAATTAATGGTTATATTGACTATCGACATAATTGCGATGCAAATTTATTTTTGCAGTGACAGTAGTTAATTTTTGTCATAACAATAAACAAAAAGAATGGTTTCCAGAATTTTGGCATACTTCCTAGTAAATTCTCTATCCCTTCTAGCATAAAAGTTATGGATCTTGGGGAAGATTGTAATTCCCTAAATGCACAGACATTTAATTTTATAATCTCTCTCAAGAGTGTTTTATGCTTGAGTAGAACTGTCAAGAAAATAAAGTTTCAAAATTTAATGCAAAATTTGAATGCCAAAATCATGTAGAGACTGTTCATCTAACACTTTACGTTTTATAATTCTTGTGTTTACTTTCATTTAGATATGCTACGACATTTCTACGGCATTTTCTTTTTATAATTCACTTTCATTCAAATAGCTAGGCAAATTTTTGGTTTTGATTGATTTAAATTTGCCTAAAATCTACAAATTCAGTGTTAAGACTGCATAATAAATTTCATTCTTCTAGTTCAAAAGGCTTTTGAGATTCCATGTTAACAAATTCTCATAATTCCAAATAGTCTTTTTTGTACTCACAGAAATCTGAAAAGTAGATAAATGTGAAAATATCGAAGTCAGATTTTTTGACGATTACGATTCTCATTGTGTAATTTATAAGAAAAAAAATCAAACTATTTCCTGTTTATATTTGTACAAGGTTATTGCGTTTCGAAAAAAATCTATTAGTAATATCAATAGCGATGCCCCTTAGATATTGATAATAGTCTCGAAAGAAAGCAAAAAACATGTAATATATTAAAAAAATTAATTCAATTCCTACTTAAGTTTAGTTACTACTTTATTTTAGTTACTATTTATTAAATAATTATTAAAAATTATTGATTTTTGCAAGAAGTGAATTCGCATTCTTCACCTTCACATGAAAAGTACTGAAACCCTTTCATTTTACTGATTGAGCTACAGCCTGTTGATTTAAATTTTCTTTAAAAATTGGTAAAACTCCATTTAAAGCATTGAAAATAAATTAAATTTAATTAGATAATTAATATTAAAAAAAACGGTATTAACAGTAACTGCCCTCCACTACAAGTTAAAAAAATGTATTTGAACTCGAGTGGATGTATGAGAAGTATTTTATTAACGATTGGAAATTTGAACTAGATATATATAAATAAACAAATATATTGGAAATGAACTAATTGTAGGAATTGAATAAGTTACTGCCCCAGTCATAATAATCACCAGCTATTTCTAGCAATGTTTCTAAATATAAAAGGAAAAGCAATTTTGAGTCATAATTCTAAAGAAATGCATTCATTTGGTAAATGAATCGAGACAAGAAATTCTCAAAAATAAATTGATCAGACTAATAGCAAAAATGTAGAAAGAAGACAATAAGAAACTGTACAATAGCGAGGACACAAACTTGGAGAAGCTGCGCAAAGGCAGATAGATAGTGAGAAACAGAGTATTTTATCAGATCATAGTAAGATAAGAGAGTAAATTAAGTATCAAGTGTTATTACTCTACTATGAAGTATAAGTGATAATAATTATAATCCCAGTTGTTATTATTGAACTGAAAGCATTGTCATTATAAAATTGATGGTGAATAATTATTGATTTTAAAATGCCTAAACAAAGTTTAAAGCGGAAAAGAGCAATTGCTGCTGCTTTTAATGTCTCCAGACTCATTGGAAAGTCTATTTATACACAAGATTTGAAAGATTTAAACAATAGAAGATAAAAGTGTAGTAACTCATTTTTGATTAAGTAAATGCCTAGATACGTTAAATTGGGAGACATCTTAAGTAGGACAAATAAGAAACTTTATTTTTCTATGTGATAAATAAATGAGTTGTAAAAAATGGATTCTATTAATTATAAAATATTAGGATAGTAAAACTTTATTAGGTGTAAATGATCTGCATCTTTTGGGCTTCTTTATGCTCTAGATTATTTAGAATATTTGCTGAATATTTTGTATGTTTCTAGAATATTTAGAATATCACTATAATGTTTAGAATATTACTACAGAAATACCCTGTTTATACTGTATTTTTGCTTCAATTATAGTGAATAGAAACGTAGATGACAAATAATCTTGAGTGACTATAACTAAGTAAATTATAAAATTATCACCAAGTTAATAAAATAAACTGATAGTTAACTTTAAAAAAAACCGACTCTTGTACTATGCACTGCATTGGATTGCAAAACTTACATCCGTCACAATAAACGAGATTTATGTTTATTGGAGAAAATAAGTGACAGTGTTTATAAAAAAGAAACGGCAAAACAGGTGAAGAAATTTAGTTTTGGTTTCATGGCAAACTATCAGCTAAATTCATTTATATTTACTGCAAAATTATTCTGAATTGTAAGAAAACGAACCATGCTAAACAAATCGCACTTTCATACACTTCCGCAAGCAAATTTCCCAATAAAACCATAATGACAAATCACACTTTCAAATCGATTAAAATAACCTAAATTCATCCCATATGTATTTTACCAATCTTTTAAAATCATATTTCAAGAAAAATGTATGCTTGAAAGTTTATCTTTGTTTCAATACTTTCTTTTCTGAATGTCATAACTACAGATGGTTGACAAGGAATAAAAAGTTGCTAAACAAGATATGAAGCAAATGAACTCTTGTGTTTTTGGATACTTTTAAAAGTGATATCAAATGGAGATTATTTTATTCCTTTTTTAAAAAAGGTGAAGAATAATTTTCGCAATTCTTTATTTAGTTTTACAGAAAGAGAACATCTTTGTTGAAATAACAAAATGAAGTTTTAGACAACTTTTAAATTTAAAAAAATTTAGTTACATTTTTTAAAGTGCAAAACTTGAAACTAAGCTTAGGTTCTATATATATAAAAAAACACATTTTAAATGCTCTTTTTCAATTGCTTTATTTTTCCACTAAAATGGTTGCTTTATTTTTCCACTAAAAATAAAAGAAGAAAAAATGTTTTTGTTTCGAAAAGTTTCAACTTTTTCCGTTTAGCAAATACTCAATGAATTTTTTTTCCTTTCGTACTTTATTCTTTACTTAAGAAAGAAAAGAAAGTTTACCTTTCTTTTTTTTAAATTAAAAGGGTTTTTTCCATGCACAATTTTTTTATCAACTTAATGTACATCACCGCATACTGACAATTCTCATATTCAGATACGCGGGATCTGATTTTTCAAACCATAAAATTAAAATTAAATGAAGGGAAAAATAATTTTAAATATGAACATCAAAATTCTTTTATTAAAATCCATTTAATGTAAAATATTTTTAACTTTCTATATTCATTGATTATTTCTGTCAAATTCACCAAAGGAATAAGTACATCGATTTTTCATTCGCCTGCTATAGTTTACAGTAACATCATTCGATACTGTGAGATATTTTTAGTATAGTTTTAAATTGTAATTTTCTCTTTTTATATTTTAGTGATATAATCACCTAATTGATGTCTTTTGTATCTAACTTCATCACGAGGACGCAGTTTATAATGAGTAATTTAAATCACTTACTATGCGTGTTAAATGATAAAATATTCTCGATTGATTATTGAAAATGTATAAAAATTATCTTTCCCAAGGGCGACATTCTTGATTTCATACAGTTTCTGTCTATCAAAATATCACGTGAATAAACAAAATAAGTTGAAGCTTAAATAAATGGAAGGCGATTTTTAGTATTTTTTTTACTCATGTAACTATGATTTTTTTTTCTAGTTTCTGGGTAGCTTATAATCATCTTGCAATCCTTAATTGAAATATAATAAATTTACTCCGTAAACTGTCAATGCAATATTCATGTTTGAAATATTTATTTTATTTTATTAATTTTTTAAATAAAACTCAGTATGGAGCAGTTATGGAATTATGGACCAACTCTAGGTTTTTGGCAAAACATTTTTAATTGTATTATAATACATAGCAATATGTTTATTTCATAGTGTAATTGAAAATAAAAATGTGGGAAATTAATTCTTTTTTAAGAAAAAGGTATACCGATTTAGATTTATAGATATTATGAAAGGTTCAATCTGTGCGAGATTATTCCATCAGAAAATGAATCTCCACAACAAAATTTTTTTTAAAATTTCTATCGTTCTCTACGCTAATATCTGTAAAAGATTTTGATTAGATATAGAAGTACCACATGATTGGGAAGAATGATTTCAAAATTGTACTATTTATCTTGAAATTTGAATTAACTATCGCCAACTTATTTTTATTTGCTATAAATTATTTATGTTCAAAACTTTAATTTCATTTTCGAAAACTAAAGACATCTAAAAAGGAAAAAACCACATTAATTAAAGGTCAATTTTCTCATTTAACTTTTGCTATAATCCTCTAAATCCTAACATTATTACAGTATCTTAAGGGACAAAACGGGAACCGATGACAGTTAATGAAGAAGTTAAGAAGTTAATGCACAAATGAGGACCTCACTTAGACGATAGATAGTAAGAAAATGCATCCTTAATTATTATTCAGTAATCCCCCCCCCCCCCAAAAAAAAGGACCTCCCATTCGAACAAGCATCTCTGCGAATAAAACGTGCACCACAGACACTGAAACAATCTTACTTAATGAAACGGGGAGGAAATTTCGATGTGATATCCAGACGATTCAGGTTTCAGCCGTAGCTTCATTAAACGAGTGTTTGAGAATTTTCAGCTTCGATCGAAATTCTTTATTTATTCATTTTATCATACAGTCATTGAGAAAAAAAGAAAAACCAGCTGTATCCTTGTGCAGAGCAGTTTTCACTAAGAGATGTTACGATTCAATTAGAACTCCTCTATAACAGGTTCATAATATTCTTCTATTGTTGCGCCCGATACGATCTTATCTACGTATGTACCTTAATATAACTTTGCATATTAACAGAATTGAACAGTGCTGATAAAAAATCAAAGAGAAACGATAATATACTTTTCCATAAACCTCATTACCAGTTTTACTTGTTTGATAATAATAATGTATTTTACACTTTTGTGTGAGAAAAAGAACTTTGTATATAGTATATTCAGCGAAATATTCAATGATGTATAATAATAAAGTAAATATTCTTTATAAAACTTTTAACAATGTAAAAAAATACACAGAATCTTCATTTCTTAATTGTTACTGAAGAAGAAACATACTACATAAATATTTGTTGGAATAATGAAAAAGTTTGAATTTCAATTCATTATGATAAACATTATACAGAATAGGAATAAAGTCTTTTTAAAAAGTTTTCAGAATTAGAGAAAAAATTGGGCGACAAATAGGAGCAAATGATTGAAAAGATGTTTATATGAATTTCTGGATGGTATACTTATAATTTTTATTAGATAATGCTACTAATTAGATCATATTAATTACCAAGGAAAAACAACGAAAAATTTCTTAAATTTTAATTAAAATTTTCAAATAGAATCATTTGCAGGTGCATAGTTTCATTTCTAAGCATGTTTGGGCTAAATTTTTTGATTCTAAATTGAATTGTCTGCTTGTAAAGTGTAAAAGATTAAACAATAATCCCTTTTAAATTTATATATAAAATATAATTTATAATATAATTTCAGTGAATTATTTTATTTCACTAATGTCTTTTTACCTGAGTATAATGCCCAACTACGTTAGGATCATTTAAAGGCTCTCCATACGTGAAATTTAGTCTTTCAAGGAACCATACTTTGGTGGCAAAGAACCAAGGAACTTGAATATTAGCGACGAAAATATTCTGCCCACAAGATCCAAAATCTGAAAATAATACAATCAAACAAATGATTATTTGTTAGTTATCTCTAAAAATATTCACAGAATTATCTGTAGGTATTAAAAGGTTATAGTGATTTTAATAAATATTATTAAAAATCTATATTTATTAGAAAAGCTTCCTTAACTCAGAGACTTCGAAAAATGTGACTTTCCTTTTGAGGAAATAAAATCTAAAACTCTTGTCATAACAACAACAACAAAAAAAATCGGATTACAAACAAGTTAGATCAGATTTGGTCATCAAAAACATTAAACAAGAGCATAAAACAGGTACATTTATTAAAACTTGTTTTACTTTTTTCAGATTCTCATTATTAATTATATATTTTACTAGAAGAAAGACAAGAAATTAAAAACGAAAATGGACATTTTTCGAACAGAACTTCCTGAAACTTTAGAAGCAAAGTATTTAAACTTTTTCAATCATGGAGATATATAGTCAAAATGTTGTTTTGCATGCTGAACTGACTATGTGTCATTAATTTGACATCTCCAATGGCATAAAAATTTAGACTTCCTACTTTCTTATATTTATCAAATTAATTCATTTAAAATAGAAAATACATAAGATATTACAAGACAAAAAGGTATATGATTTATACATATTTTTAACTATTGATAAAACTGAAATTAAATAAACTTAAATCAATTTTAATTAATTGAATTAAGGTTATTGATTACTTATGACGATTTTCACCTTCGAACATTTTTAATTATATTTCAAGAAATTTATTAGATGTTTTGTTGTTTTCATCAATGAGTAGTGTAAATCGAGAGTCAAATACTACCGTAATGAGATATTTTAGAATTCACATTTTTGCATGTCGAATATTTTTGAGTATAAATTAATCGAAAGAGAAAAAGATCTAAATTACAGAATTTTTCTATTCCAATAAGCATTTAGAATATTTTTTGTGGTGCAAGAAATTAAAATAACGATTTTCTATGAATTGAGTTTTGACTTAAAGGCATGAAATGTGACGGATGTAAATTGTCCTGATCCTTAAGTGAAAGCGGTCTCTTAAGAAAATGGGGCTACTCATTAAGGCTCTTGAAGTCTAGATTTCCCATGGGTAGATAATGCCTATTTTTTCATCAAATGCATTTTCATCTTGGGAAATCACGAGGTCAAAACAAATTACCATCTGTCCAGCGTCCAGTAGCATTATCGTGTAGAAGCAATTGGCAAGCTTCTGACCATCTTTGAGCGTCCTCAGCTGCTTCGTTATGCCATGACTGAAAAAAAAAGTAGAATTATATTACGAGTGTAAATGTGAATGGTTTAGTTTGATAGAAATTTTTCCGACTTTAATTTTAATTACAAACTGTTAAAACATTATTTAAAGCATTAAAAATTAATTAAATTTGATTAATGAATTAATATTAAAAAACTGTATTAACTTTTCATTCATTACAAATTTAAAAAACAAGTATTTGAACTTGAGGGATGAATAAAAAGTGTTTTATTAACGATTGAAAATTAGAACAAGATATATAAATAAATAAATACAGGGAGTGTATGAATTAATAGTAGGGATTCAAAAAGAGAGTTAATAAAAATAATTAGGACTATTCTTTTATATGCATTGATAATAGAAACTTTCAGAAAATGGAAGCTTTGAAGCTTTTTTACAGCTGTGCACTCTGTATAGTAACCAATCATATTGATTAGCAGGAAATCAAATTTTTCATATGTTTAGTTGAAATCTTTCCTGTAAAAGTATCAGATTTAGAATTTACTTTCGAAAATGAAAAACTGAATATTTCATATTATGAAAAAAATCAAACTGTAGGTTTTTTTATACGTCCCATTTCTTCAGAGTTCTAAGAAAGTGAGACTGACAAAATATTTTACCTGATCGATGTAAGACTGTGAAAGCCTAAATGTAAAAATCAAATTGTTTAGTAAATTGGGTATTTCGAAGAAATAACTTTATTGTTGGATGAAAAGGGATCAAATAGGGAAACCTTCTAAACAGATAGGATCTACTATATTTTTCCTGCGTTCTAAATACATTTGCATGAATATTTTCATTAGTAAACACCATTCAGATAAATAAATAGTAATGTTATAACGGAAATCAGTTAAGTGCCGGTTATTTGTTGATTGCTAATTATCGGTCAAAATATCAAGGATGACATTAAGTTCCAATTAATTCTTCCAAATGAGCCAATATTTATGATGATCATAATTTTATTAAGCAATAGAAGAAATCATTGACGATAAAAAATTATAAATTACCATTTCCATTACTTTATTTTTATTAACATTCTCTACTTTTTTTGACGAATTAATTCTCTTCGTTCAATATGTTCCGTAAAACAAAGATCTGAAAAGACAATTCATGATCCCTCTTATCCTCAATACTTATAGTGTGGGCAAGAGCAATGTAGAATGCAGAAATTATTCATTTCCATTTTCCTTCTTATTTTCTTGCAACTTTTATTTTAGATACAATTAGTCATAAAGACTAATCATTGAGGTCGCATAATTAGGATAGAAAATGTAATCAATTTGCTTCAATGCTTCCTTCAGTTTTAGACTCTGCAAATCTTTTAAATGCAGGAATATAAGAATGAGGCATACTAAAAATCTATACTTATAATAAAGCTCAATGTGTGTGTGTGTGTGTGTTGGCGCTCTACAGGCCAGACCGTTGGACCTACAGCTACCAAATTTGGTACATGCATACCTTGGAGGTCGGGAATGTGCACCTCGGAGCCCTTTTTTCGAATTTTTAATTAGAATTTGAATTAATTAAAATTTAAGCGAAATTTCGACGTTTTTCCGTTATAACTTCCGAAAATATTATTGCACAAACATGATTTTTGCATCAATTTAAAGATAAAAAAATTAGCTTTCTAACGGTATGAGTGTTTTTAATTTATAACGTAAGCTTCTATTTTTAATGAATTTTTAAAGAAATATTTTAACCATGTTTTTATCACGTGACTGGATAAAATAAAAGAATGCCGGAAGTTCGAATAAAAAAAAACTATCATCGCAAAATAAATCAAAAGAAATGCTACTTTTAACACGTGACTGGATAAAATAAAATAAATATAAAATGTGATATTTCCTTAAAAAAATAAATGCAAATGATTCTATGATCGTTTGCAATATCTGTATCATTAATTCCATAAATTATCTTTATTTACAGTAAACCTGATTGAATTTAGACAGGATATGCATTGAAATCCGGACTTAATGGCATATTTCTATAATCGTTTGCAATATCTGTATCATTAATTCAATACTTTTTTTTTCCCTTTCTCGCTTTCTTTGAAAAAAAAAACATATTTCATATTTTGGCAACATCATCGAAAAAAACATTTTTAATATTTTGGAAGCATAACCGATGGTTAAAACTGATTGATTTATAAAATTAAAGAATATTATTAGGAAAAGGTGTTCTTTTAGAACTTTTCGTCCATCATCTTAAAGAAAATATTGCTTTCAGGCCAATCAATTCCCGGAATTACTTCTAGGCTAATGAATATGTGATTTAATTGAAAATTTTAGAATGCATTACTCATGGCGAACCAGCTGGTCGCCAAAGGCGGCTAGTATGAAATAAATAAATAAAATAAACAATACCAATTGTTACCATCAAGAAACAAAGAATTAAATTTAAAAAAAAGAAAAAAAATAAAAGGAAAGAAACAAAGGAGAAAGAAATTCACCATCACAAATTTTAAGTTATCACGTGAGAACAATCTTATTTTTAAATCATTATTTGTCTTAATTAATTTAAGTGATTATTTAATTTTAACATATATTTTATTAATTAGTTTGAAATTAATTCAGACCATTCGTAAGAATTCATAGAATGTCTAATTACGGAAATCAAGTTTTCACTTTAGTTGGTGATAAATTGCCAAATGTGACAACGTTCTGCATTATTTCCTAAAAACCCTAAAAGCGAAAAATTGATGCCTTAAAAATGATGCACCGCCAATTTGTAGCCCATGTATATTGCGGCTTCAACAGCATCACGATAAAACAACATCATGTTCATACATGATGAAGTAAAATATTTATTTTCCTTCAATAACACAAAAAGTTTCGGTATATTTTCGCACTATTTTTGAGCACAGGCCAGTATTATTGTGTGAATAAAAAAATAAGATATTCGAATAATTTCATAATGCTTGTGCGCACAACATAAACAGTTTTATTGCTTATTCATAAAATATCAATATCATAGACATTTAAATAAAAAAAGGAAATACGTTCTTTTCCCAAAAAAGCAAATTGAATCAGCCCTCAATAAAATGAAATAAAGTAGTTTCTTATTCTACTTGTTACAGTAATAACTTACTTTATGTATTAACAGATCAAGCAAGCGAAATACATTTGCGTGCAGTATCACATTTAATCAATGCTTTATTGAGTGAATTGCTCTCAGCAGGTGACTACAAGGTAGAAAAAGAAATAGGGGCATACGCCATTATTTAATTATATATGAATAGGATATTATACCTTCTTGATGTAGCTTTGAGTAATGATACAAAATACGTCAACTTGATTAAATAAAGAGCATGTTATTATTTTAGACAATATCTTTCATAGTTTATTTGATAATTTTGGAATCATATGATAGCTAAGCGAATATACAGGGTGCGACAGAGAAACTTATTTAATTGAAAAAACTCCCGGGCGGTGAGTTGGGTGGGTAGAGAGTGATATGAAGAGCTACTGGAGGAAAAAGTGCCCAAATTTGTTTCTTTCTCTAGTCAGTTGCCATCATGTTCTGGTCTAGAGAACAGCTGGCCTTCGCCATCGAGAGTTTCTTTTCTAAAGGTCTTGTTGGTACGCAACTCGCCTTCCACGCTCGCTTTGAAATTCCTCTTCATAGACCAGTTCCTATACTTCCTATTATTTCATAGACCATAGAGAATTCGATTCTGTCGGGCCAGAGTGAAATTCGGGAATGTGGAAGTGTCTCGAAACCGAGAAATGGACATCAATGGACCACCAGAGCTCCGGAAAATGTGAGGCAGTCAGTTCTGCGTTCGGTTCGCAAACACGCAGCTGCTCTGGGAATTTCTGACACCACTCTTCGACGAATTCTCCATCAAGACCTTCCATTTTATCCCTAGAAATTCGTTGTTGCTCAAGAATAAACTGAATGCGATTTTGTTGCCCGTCAAAATGCATGTGAAATGTTGCTTGAGAATCTGCCTGAAGACGCGATCGTTTTTTTTTTCAGTGAAGAAGCTCACTTTGAAATCCTTGGTTTATGTCGATTGACCACGGACAATAGCTCACTTCAAGAACAACATTCGCAATGCCATTGCCAACCGATTTATATGCTGCAAAGAGTGGACACGAACTTCAAAAATCGACGTAATCAGTGTATGGGCAATAGGGGTCGCCATTTTAACCGATGTCATTTTCAAAACTGTATGAAATAAATGGGATATTGTATTCTCAAATAAAAAAAGAATTAAAACAATATCTGAAGTACTTTTGTTTTTATTGACCTTTCAAATAAGTAAGTTTCTCTGGCACACTCTGTAAAAGTTCAAAAAGATATAATCAGACTACCATAGAAATAATATATAAAATTATTTCAATGATTCTTTGATTCATTTCTAACCTTTTAACTACAACTGTATTTAGATTTATTTGCATTGTTAATTTTTTAAAATTCGAACTTTGTTTATAATATATACATAACATATTCTTTCTTCAGTGCGTCATGCATAAAAGATTAAAATGGGAAAAATATTCATGGAACCAATTTATATGAAGAGTGAAAAATTTGAAAGTGAAAACTTACATGATAAAAATAAGAGAAGATTAGCTAAAAATTTATTGTTAAAGTATAAAATACTTTTTGAGCCCTAAAAATACTCATAAATAAATTTGATGGAGCTTCAAACTGAGAATATATCTATCTTCATTCGAAAATAGATCCATAAACCAGGCTCAAGGATTGCAGAATTGTTTCCGATTTCAATGGCAGTTTATTAAAATGTTAGCTACAATCATTTCTTTAAAATTTGGAATTATTTACTGGAATGCCGGATGAAATGAAATAAAAAAGGAAATAAAATGAAGAATCGAAAATAAATCCTACAAATGTTATAAATTAAATTGAGACGTTCGATTCTTAAGATAATTTAAGCCCTTATAATTAATATTGACTTATTTGCATAAAGAGATAACTGTACGAGGAAAGGAGCATGACAATAAAATGTATTTTAAAATGGAATTTTTATTCAAAGAGTGAGAAAGAAAATAAAGGTTGGAAGCCATTGGTATAAAGTAATGATATTTACAGGCAATCAATAGAGGAGTTATTGCTCTTCCTTTAAGTAAATGATCGTTTATCTTGAAATGAGACAATAGTATACATAAATCAGTTACTTTTTTATATTTTCTTTTTGAAAGATACATCTAATTCATTTAATTTGGAGAGAGAGAATTTAATAAATATAATTCGTCTCATTACCATTTCCAGCATATCTGCTGCTGGTGGATCCACTCTAGATCGAAAAAAATTGTGTGCCAGCAAAATTTTTCTCTTTGTTGCATTATTTCTTGGATCCAACTGCTCAGGCGGAATTGCAGTTCCGTGCAATTTAGGCCCTGGGGAAAAACAGAATCGATTTTCAGTCGACAAATTAATAAATAACTGAAAGAAAGTAAATAAAAAATAAAAATAATAAAAAAATAAATAAAAAGTTCAATGTCAAAATAAATAAATAAAACAAATATTTAAAGCAGATCAATAATTCTATAAAGGAAATATGAAATAAAAATAAATATTGATATGGATTTCACATCCGTTGGGCCCGTTTGTGTGTAGTGGGTGTATGGTATGAAGAACACAAATCAGCAGTTTTTTAGTATAGAACTACTGCGACATGTATTTACTCGAAGGCAGGACAGCACCAAGTCGCCCAATATTTATAGACGGCATATGTGTACAGTGAAGATGAACACACACAGCAGCACTCAACAAGAGTAGACAATAACCCATAGATAGAAATTCGGTTGAGACAATGTCCACACAATGCGGACAGACTGGATTCAACAGGAAAGGGGATCCTCGAAGCTTTGCTCTATGGTCTCTCCAGACGACTGAACTACTCCTATGTCTCTTCTAGCCTTAACTTCCGACTCATTACTTCCCTATTATCGACTCCTCCTCAGTTCAGGACTACTCTAGCGTAAAAGTGTCGACCTTTTATAGTTCTCGGGAGACTGGGTTAGAAACTTCTGAGCCAATTAAGGCGTATCTCAGTTCAATATAGACGAATCGTGGAAATTCTCGATACTTCGGATATTAACAATTTTTTTCTAAAAGTTCATTATCAAATGGTCGCCAATTTCATCGACAATCTCTGGGATCACTAATACTACACTCGACAGCATCCAATATAGATAACTGTAAACCAGTCTTTCTTATGACAATATTATTCTTGTGGAGAAGTTAAATTACAGGTTCGTAAAAACACAATATAAAAGTAAACTACTTTCTTTGAAAATGATTCTACTACTTGATTTAGATATTCGTTCGAGGTCTTTTGTCAATATATATGCTTCTTTTACCTTCTATGAATAAGGGATATCATAAGAAAAATTGAGAAACTTAATATATTTATTTTATATTTGCTGAAGTCATATGGCTTTGCGGCAATGAGTTTTTAAAGGATTTAACCGATTATGAGGTTGCAATAAAATATATAAATATGCTTAAATGGGAGAACAGAATTTCAGAAACATAGCGAGACCATTTTATAGTCGCTTTTTTCAGTGTGATTATGAACATTTGGCAACTGACTAGATAAGAAATTTTTATTTTCTACACAGTTCCTGGATGAAAATTTTATCTATTTTTATATTATCATATTTGACATCGTTTGTCACGTATCGATTAGTCAATACGGCGAATTTTATTCTGAAGAACTCTTGCATTATGATTTCTTTGCCAAGTCCAATATTTGACCTTTATATTCTAAAATAGGTCACAATGTTTACTTTTGTAGAAGATTTGATTTCTTAAAAATACTCTGTTCTAACGTTACAATCGCATAGAGTCGACTGAAATACTGTAAAAAAGGAAATGGAATGCATTCTATGTCTCTAGAATGCCCTCTCTTCCAGCATGAGAGGCATCAGAAACATCCGATTTATTTGACTCAGCATTGAAGCGTAGAGTCACTTTTATATGAAGTTTTATTATCTCAGAATTAAATTATTTATATAATTATCTTATATTGTTTATTACTTTTTGTTGAAAAACATTAAATATTATTTAAAAAATCTTGAATTGATTTTAGTTATAATTTTTATATATATTTAAAAAGGATAATTAGATTTTAGAAAATGGAAAAGTAGCATTATTGTTGAATTTTTCATGTAGAAAAGCGTATCAATTGTTTTATTGGCAATAAGATAATTGATAGGATTTTTTTAATTGATTTTTTGCAATATTAAAGACTATAATTTCTTGGTTTGATTTTTTAAAGATTTTTTCATTGTACAAACTTCTAAAACTATATTTAAAATATTAAAAATTAATTAAACTTGATTAATGAATTAATATTTAAAAAACTGTATTAACATCAAGTGTTAAACACTATAAATCTTAGAAAATATATTTGAACTTGAGTGGATGAATGAAAATTTTTTTATTAATGATCGAAAAATTGTAAAAGATATATAAATAAATAAATATAGGTTGAGTTTGAACTTAGCAGGAATTGCATTACTTATGCTTTTGAAAAAAAATTCCAATGTAAAGGCCTTTTAATCTCAATTGGAGTTGAAGTTATCAAAATTCTTTCAGCCTTTATAAACGATTTCCTTTATTCATTGGCGGACTGCCTTATATATGAAAAGAATAATGCTGATAACTTCACCACAATTTTCTTGGAAGCAGTCCCAATGTGCAGACGGATCCTGACCACATGTCTGTGATAACATACTGAAAGGGCGAGAGGGATTATAAAGGCTGATTCCTGACATCCATCTCAACCAAAACTGGGACTATCTCTCATATTTTAGATGGATTCTATTGGCATAAACTCTGACCTTACTTAAGTTCAGCAAACTTTCAATCAGAAGTCTTCTGTTATATCAAATTGCTGAATATGAGGATCCTATACCTGGATATTGCAAAATGTTCTCCTATTAATCTATATAAATAAATATTTACCATTTATTGAATTTGGGCTGGCTCAATGAACCCCTTGCTACAAATATGTTTAGTTTCCAATAATGCCTGCAACAATATTTGGTTAAGAAAACAAATAAAACTATCGATAATAGACAATTGAATCAATTTGTAATAAATCCCATTCAATCAATTTATAATAAATCCTAAAAACAGATTCAATTATGAATTAATTAACAATTCTAAATATTTTCTTAAGCTACATTATGGTATTACGATCTTTTTCATTCAGGAATTCAATGTTAAATTGATGTGTTGTATTTACTAGGAGCTAAATTAGCATGAAATCCTAATCAAGTTCTAGTATTCATTTCAGATGAAAATACTATTTTTAGCATAACTTTTATACATTCGCATAAAATTTTGATACATGATAACTTGCAAACATTCGCATATCATTAATTCTGCGAATTGCAACATCAGACATGCGTACTTAAAATTCCTTTCAAACACCACTCTACATGTCATATCATTAGGTTAGAACAACCAAACTTATCACACAGTTACTTTTTGAGTAATAAGTGGCGCAATAAAGGTAATTTTTTCTTTTTTTTAATTTAGATTTTTATTAAATTTTAATAAACCTCGTTGCTTTCGAAGCGTATTAACGCTTAAAAACCATTTTTCCTCACACAAACAAATTTCGAAATAAGTTTTTTATTGATAACTATATTATGCACTATTATGTGTAATTTTAATAAATCTTTAAAAGTATTGCAAAAAATATTTTAGCGCATATATACTTTTTAATTCAAGAACTCTGTTTATACTTACTCATATTGTAACTACATTAAATATATTTTTTGAGGAAAATTATCTAAAATATATAATAAAGTATAAATTTTAAAAATAAAAAAATACGAATAAAATCTAAAATTATTATTATGTCATAATGCTTTGGATAAGATGACATCATACTTTCTTTTCTTTTTTAAATTGGATTATTTTCTTCGAAAATTTATCAGTATCATTTTTGCAGCATGTCTCAAGAAATATATGACAACAGATACAATAGTTGGAATGCCTTTTAAATGATACTCTTGATGAATGCCATCTAATCTCTGCCAATCCTTGAAGGATAACAAAATAAGAATACACAGCCTTTCGAAAGAATTCAACATTTTTCATAAGATTTTCTCTGTTACTTCAGATGAAACAAAAACCACTGAGGTAAGCGATCGATGAGAACATGGACGGAATTTTTTAGGGAAGGAGTTTCGGAAATAAATATGTAATTTTGTAACGTGGGTGGATAATTATGAAATTATCATTAAGTCCTAACTCTGGGCAATTTTTCACTTTTCTGTGCAAAACTTCTGGATTATGTTTTACAACGCACTCTGACAAACTTCTTTATGTAGGTATCTTTTGATAAATGTAGATAATTTTTTTTGTTTCTTTCATTATTTATCTAACTTTAGCAAATAACTGAAACGGGATTTTAATTTTGCATGGGATTAGACGAATAAAGTTTTGTTGGAATTATTTTAAAATTTTGAAACCAGATTAAGACAACCATGTTTAGTTAAGCTGTTTATCAAATATTATTTTAAACATGAAACATGTGTATTTTCTAAGCAGTAATTTTTACTTGTAATTGGCACATACGTATTTTTGTAATTTTTCATAGCCTGTACTTTTCATTGCTTCAATTTCAGCAGATATATTTTACTTGCATGGGAAATATATATATATATAAAGCAAGTAACAATAGAAAAAAAAGCGAGCTTGAGATGTGAGTTGGAATAAGTGGAACTAATGGGTGAGTCCGTCCCAGGTAGCATTTAAAAAAAAGAGAGCAAAATAAGACAGGCGAGAAAAAATTATAGCTAAAAATTAACAATAATTCAGATCTGTTTAATATAAAAGAATAAAACATTGTATATTTCAGGAAAAATAATACATTTATATTGAAAACACAAACTTTAGCATAGTTATTTCTAAATAGATCTGAAGACGACTTATTACTTGCTTATGCATAATCGTGTGCTTTTTTATTATCTTCTTATATAATTAGGATTTGTTTTTAAGCACATGTATTATACAAAGGACTAAATATACATTAAAATATGATATTAAATCACAATCTCTATATTCCTCTTTATTTATGAGTAGAGACAAGCTAGCTTGGATTGTAGTCATTTTTGCAATGAAAAAGTCAGCCACAAGAGGAAGGATTTCAGTATTTTGTCCGGGAGAATCGACGCAGAATGAAAATTAATGTATGTTTGGAGATAGTTTTTATGCTACAGAATTATGGTATGGAAAGGAAATTTAACAAAAAATATTTCTTCGTTTGACTGCGTGATTCAAGACAGCTTAAGATATTTCAATAATTATCTATAGCTCTTAAACAATTCAGTTGTTTGAGTGAACGAGTTAAGTGTCCTTTAAATGGTAAAAACAACAGAGTTAAAAAAATAAAATTAAGTTTTCTATTTTACCGAGCTATTTTCGAAAAAAAAAAAAAAAAAAAGATTTGGAAAATTATTTCTGTTGTCATTGATGAAGATCAAATGGAATAATAGAAAGAATGCTCCCTTGTTTTTATGATTTATTAAAGACTAGCCGCCTTTGGCGACCAGCTGGTTCGCCATGAATAATGCGTTCTAAAATTTTCAATTAAATCACATATTCATTAGCCAAAATTTAAGAAATAGTTAAGGTTAAAAGATTCAGTTATTAGTAGTTAAAGAGTCGGTAACTTTATTCGGAAAAACTTTTTGAGTTTAATGCTCTTATAATTTATCAATTAAGCTTCCAAAATATTAAAAATGTTTTTTTCGGTGATATTGCCGAAATGTTAAATATGTTTTTTAAAGAAAGCGAAAAAGGGAAAAAATAATTGAATTAATGATACAGATATTGCAAATGAATACAATTATAGAAATATGCCATTAAGTCGGGATTTCAATGCATATCCTGTCTAAATTCAATCAGGTTTACTGTAAATAAAGATAATTTATGGAATTAATGATACAGATATTGCAAACGATAATAGAAACCTTTGCTTTGCATTTATTTTTTAAAGAAAATATCACATTTTATATTTATTTTATTTTATCCAATCACGTGTTAAAAGTAGCATTGCTTTTGATTTATTTTGCGATGATAGTTTTTTTTTATTCGAACTTCCGGCATTCTTTTATTTTATCCAGTCACGTGATAAAAAGATGGTTAAAATATTTCTTTAAAAATTCGTTAAAAATAGAAGCTTACATTATAAATTAAAATAACTGATACCGTTAGAAAGCTAATTTTTTAAATCTTTAAATGGATATAAAAATCATGTTTGTGCAATTATATTTTCGGAAGTTAAAGTGAAAAAACGTCGAAATTTCGCTTAAATTTTAATTAATTCTAATTCTAATTAAAAATTTGAAAAAGGGCTCCGAGGTGCACATTCCTGACCTCCAAGGTATACATGTACCAAATTTGGTAGCTGTAGGTCCAACGGTCTGACCTGTAGAGCGCCAACACACACACACACACACACACACACACACACACACACACACACACACACACACACACACACACACACACACACACACACACACACACACACAACACACACACACACACACACACACACACACACACACACACACACACTGAGCTTTATTATAAGTATAGATTATTGGCTAGAAAATTTCCAGATTCTTTTCCTAATACTGTCAAAATTTTATTTAATAATTGTAGTGAAAATATTTTTAGCGAGTTGAAACTTTTTTGAAATCATTTGTAACTACAATGCACAATTTTAAACATTCAAAAATAGCAATCAAAAGAAAATAAATGTGATTGAGGATTACAACTAAGAAGTTCGATGAGAAAAGAAGAAAGATTCAGCTAAAATCAATGACAAACACTGAATTAGGAGTATTCTATAAAAGAAAAAAAATATTTTCCATAAAAAATGTATAAACATGCTTAATGTTTTTAGATCTTTAACCTAGGGATAATAATTTATAATAATGGAATTTAAGTTTACAACAGTAAAAGATATAAGAAATATTTATTAAAAATAATTTATAATTTAATAATATAAATTAATATTAGCACTTTATCGTATCGCTTTATAAAATCTCTTTACGAATCACTAATTAGACTGTTAAACATTGAAAGAGTTATCTGTATAAAAGATGTTTGCCTACGCATTGTAAAATTTTAAAATTACCGAATGAATAAGTATGCTCATATGTAGAAAACAACACAAGGAATTTTTTGACGTGATAAATTTTAAATCTACCTAAAACAAACCAAGTCTTATCGAAATAATGGACTGAATATATTTTTGTCATAATTACAAAAAATAGAAAAAAAATATATTTGAAATCAAAATCAAATGCAAGGATCCGAATTTTAAAACCTTGGACTGGAGTAACAGTAAAATATAATATCCCTTTACACAATAAAGTATGACATTGCATTGATTTTAAATTAAAAATGTAATACAGATATTCTAATGTCCACTATTTGTTGCATTATTCTTTATAGTCTTTGAAAATGCCAACTCAATTTTTATTGACTTTTCCTACATTATTAATTGGTTTTTATTCTATTTTTTATAAATTCATTTATTTCATTTCTTGATTCTTTGTTTTTGTTTTCGTCTTCGTTTGATTTAGATTCAGAGAGAGAGAGATGGGGGGTGGTCGTGTCGTCTGCTGTGCATCGATAGAAATATCGAGAACAAGAAATTTGAAAAGCCACTATGCATCTCAATCAGATGCATGCATGACATAATATCGAATATAATTATATTGATGGTGCGCGGCACTTCAAATTCGGAGTGTTGGCTCAAGCACAGTTTCAAAATTCAATGAGATTTAAAGAAAATCAAATGGCCAACTATTTGATTTTATTTTCATAATATATTATTTAGTATTATAATGATTGCAGACAATTATTTCAGTTTCTTCTTTAATCATTTACAATAGCATTTGCCCTTTTCTTATTTTGTACTCCAGTTTTATTTTTTCTTTTATATATGAAATTTTGTAATTATTTATTTTATTTATTGAAATTGCTGTAATTTTTGAAAAAAAAAATTCTAATTAAAATGGATTGTTTTTAAAGTGCACATTAAATATTTTTATTATGTTTATGAAACAGCTGCTATTTATTTAAAATATCGCTTTTGTTTTTATGCGTTTAAAACAATGATTGACCTTTCTGCAGCTTGATTTTAAATGGGGTAAATTTAGTCAAAGTTAAATTGATTTAGAAAATAAAACACGCTTTTGTTAAGTTTTATTTCTTTATTAAAACCTCATTCTTGAAATTCAATAGATAGTAATTCATTTGATTTCAGTACTTACGAGAAAGCTTTGGAAATCCCGAACATAACTCTGCAACAAGAAGAAGACCATTTAAAAGATGCAGAAGCATACTGTATTTTCCTGTAAATGAAAATATAATATGATAATTTTATACGGAAAAAATTTACCTTTAAAATATATTTATATAACAATTATGGATAAAGATTTAAATTTCTTCAACCTTCGATTGAAGTTTTTAATAACTACAAACTATTTATAAATTGTTTTAATAAATTTTAATAGAAGTATTTTTAATGCAATTTATTTAATTGTTTTTAAAAATATTGATTCTTGAGCATTTCTTTAAAATTATGAAGGTTTTTAATTCTTTAATAATTCTTAAAACTTCTATCTACGATATATTTTAAATAGACAAATTTAAGAACGAATAAATATCAGCAGAAAAATAAAAACACAATTTAAGAAGAAATATTATTGATTCAGTCATACATAAATTTATAAACATTACATCTCCATTTACATAGCTTTATTGAGCATACAAGTTATAATAATAGCATAGAACAAAGCGTTGTTAGTTAATTTTAAAAACTTACCAATGGGCGCAAACTAACTCTTTTGAACAAGTATTCGTAAAATGTGAATAATTAATGCAAAATTGTTTGTGTATATAACTGTTTCCAATCATGTCTGTCACATGTTAAAAGCACGGAAGAAAGTAATTCTATCTGCAGGAGAAAAGGGTGTTACGGCGATGTAAAGCACGTTGACCCGCAAGTGATATCTGAGAAATCTGCTACGAATTTTAATTTTCTTTCAAATCCGGCATTTTATTTGAAGTGAAAGAAAAAATAACTTTTAATATATGAATATTTATAGGTTTGATACTATCTGTGAAGTGTTTTAATAGATATGTGGCAGTCAGAAAGAAAAAAAAAACACTCAAATATGCTCTACATGGTAGATTGTTAAACATAGAGTTATGTTTGTTTGGTATTTAATTCATGTGAAACATATATTCCTTAAGAAAGTTGGTTTATTAATCTAAATTGCATTTTTCTTGAAAAAATAATCAAATTTTTTAATTCAATAAACAAGGTGAATATCATTGCCCATAATCCATTATTACAATATTTTAAAAATAAAAAAAACGATTTTTAAGTGTTTTTCTCTTATATTTTAATGTTTTACGAGAAATTTAAGCATATTTTATATTGAATTATTGCTAAATTATTATAATAAATTTATTAACTTTTATTATATTATATAGTAATATGTATCAATATTGATTTATTAGTTTTTAGCTTTTTTATATTGAATTAGTATTAGATTATTAATGTATTAAATAATTATTATGTTAATATAATTGTGTTTTTACGCCGATTCTTAAATAGTATACTATTTAGATAATACGCATTATTACTAATTTATTTAAGAGTATTGTTTAAAAGTAGTAAAAAACAAATAAATGAAATTTAAGACATTAATATGCGATTAATGATTGAAATCTGAGTTAAAATTTCCTTTCAAATATTTCCACAATTACAAATCAGCTGCCATCTTTTTCTCTAAGCGTGTTAATATTATTTTAAATACAGTCAAACTGCTAAAGATTTTTTGTTTGAAATTTATTCATTTGTGTAAAATTATTAATTAGCATTTAAAAAAGTTATCCTACAATTATCCTGACATAATGACTACTTTAATTCACATACATGTAGACCTTATGGACTAAGATTCGAAGAGCTTGCAAAATTTCGTAGTTAGATGGTGGTTTCTCTTTTGGCTAGTCTGCATCGTTGTAATCCTTATTATTAAAATTATCATCTGTTTGACTTGTTTATGTTTGGTATTCCGTTCCTTTTTTGTAGTTGTTATTTGAACAAGGTCCTCATAATCTTTTTCGAAAAGCTCTACTTATTTTTCTACGGATCAGGATCGCCCTCTTGTTTGATCCTAATAAAACTTTTAGCTTTGTTCAACGTATAATCATAAAAAAGGTATCCTTTGAAAGGACTTAACGTCAATTTGCTTATATTTTTTAATCAAAAATTTTATAAAAGGACATCTATATTTTGAAATTAGAGTACAAAATTTTCAATAGCAACACTCATTTTTCACATCAGATTTTCAAAATACATCAAAAATAATTTCCTGAAACCAAGTTTCATGAGTTTAGGCCAATTTGTTTCAAAATTATGTTAATAAAAATTTGAATGTTTAATGTTAAAATTAAATTTTGAACTTTTTTGACATCTTAAAGATTTATTAAGTTATTGAACTAAACTCTTTTGTTCTGAAAATCTAAGATATTCTACGCTTTCTTCACGTATTTAGCACGGAAAAAGTTATTCATAATATTTGGAAATTATAAAATGCGAGTTTAATTTCTTTTAAACTGCAGTATGTTTAAATTTTGTCATAAATCGAAGGACAAGATCATTTTATAGGAACATGCAAAATTTCAACTCATTTCTACGAGTAGTTTTCCCTTTATATAAACTTTTTTTTATATTGCACCTAAAACACTGAATTTAAGGGCGTATTCACAAGTTTCAGAATGTCGACAACTATTTATTTGGAATTCAAATGCTGTTGAACCTGCATTTTTTTAAAAGGAAAATATCATTTTTTGCATTGTTGCAATATAAAAATACACATTAAAAAAGTGAAGTTTGTCAATATCTTAAAAAAAAAGGGGGGGGGGAGGAAATAAAAGCTAAAAAATCTACTGCACAGTTTTAAATATGTAGTCAGCCCCCTAAGAACATGTTCGGCACGGCATCTTTTAGTATTCATCACTAATTTTAAAAGGATATTTTTAATTTTCTCACGGGACAATCGATTGCAAAATAAATATGAGTGTCTCATTTTTTCACTGTGACTGTACTTATAGACCGCCGTAATATCTTAGGCCTTCATAATTCTAAATAGGCTCTAACACCCCCTCCTCCCGCGTTCTTTTGGGAGATCCTTAAAAGCATTAGAATAAGAAAGTATCATACATGCTAAAGTGGACTAATAACAGGCTTCTAAAACTAAAAAGCTTAAGGCCACATCAAATCTAACTAAACTATAGCTTAGGGCCTCACTTTCTTCATAAAAAAATCCTTCGAAAGAGTAAATGCCATGAATATTAAATATACTACATAAACGAACTTACAAAGGGCCTTGAAATCCAAATAACTTAATGCCTCATTCGAGCCGAACTCTTCCATTCACCATACTATGGAGTTAAACATAAAACATACTTTATTAAGTAAATATACGAGAAAGGACGAAGGGAGAGAACATTCACTGGCTTCTATTAATGAAAACTGCTGAAATCCGTTAAAAAAATTAAGAAATTATAAATTTTTTAAACTCGAAATCCTACTAAAAATATAATTTCAATTAACATTGCTTAAAGTACTCAAATTTCATAATTTGTATTCAAAATTACCAAAATTAGAAAGAAGCCAAATCCTTTTATGTATATAAAATTAGCATTAAAGCTTTCATCAAAGTGTAATCATTTTCTGTATTATTTAAATTCAGACATTTTACAATTATTCAATAGTAGTGTTTTAGGGGTTGTTTATTGATAAAAAATAAAATTAAATAGTGAATATTCGTGAATATATAATTTTTATTTTAAATACGAGATTTTTTTATACCAAATGTTTTTTTTTTCTTTTGTTAAAGTACTGTCAATATTTTAATCGCTGAGGGTTTTTTTTTGCAATTTTTTATTACGAAGCTAACAAATATTAAAATTAATTCAATAAGGGTTCTTAATCTGATGTTCTTTAAGATTTTTCATGTTCAATTTTTAAAAGTTTTTTTGTATGAGAAATGATTGGAAGTAAATGTCATGAAATTTATTTTACAGAAAGAAAAGAATATTACATTTAAAAAAAAACAGATTATGTTTTAAAATTTCTGCGAATGTGACAGTTAATTTCACTTCTCACAAAAATATTCTCTCTTTTAGTTTCTTTTTTTTTGTTGTCTTTATTAAACAATAGAACAAAAAATGTAATTCTTAATGATAAAAACATGTTGCTCCAGATTAAATTTGATTTTGTTTTTCTCTCTCTATTAGAAACAGCGAATGGCCCTTAAAATAGTTAAAAAAATGTTTCAATTCGTCCAAATTACAAACACACATACACACGAAACACTGCCATCTTCAGTTTTTGAAACCAGAAATGATTTATTTAAAACCCCCTTTTTATTTGTCTTTTTTTTTTTCGTTTCGCTAATTTTAAGAATAAGATGGGGCGCCATTTTCAATCCATTTACCCATTTTTTCCCTCCAAACTCCCCATAAACTGCGAGACGAAAACTCGCGAATTAGGCAGGATTAAAATGCTAGAATGTTAGAAGGATACTAAATGCTGCAGCGTTAAAGCAGAAATTCAAAATCAAGATGCTACCAAGAAATTATTTTTTATAAAACATTTTTTATGCAATTTTCTTCTTATTTCCTCCTCATTAAGAAATTAGATTAATAGATTTAATTAAGAAAATAGATAAGGAATCATTCACAAATCATTTTTCCGCCTTTGAAAAGTATAAGCGATAAGAATGATAACTGATGAATGAGATAGAATTAGAAACGAAACAGTGAATCACTTGGAAATTAAGTTGAAAATAAATCCCGCAATACTAATGTGATGGTAAATTGTGAATAGCGGCTGAATTCAGAAAATATTTGGTATTATTAAGTAATCAACTACCAAGGAATAAGCTGATTATAATTTATAAACTGAAACAAATAATGCAATTGACGAATTATTCAGGATTTTAAAATGATGCTTTGCGAGCAAGGATGGAAAATAAATACTGCTGTCTTTCAGTCAGTTCATCAAATATTTCATACGAACATAAAAGACAAAACAAATCATTATTTCGTTTGAAGTATTTGTATTATAGAAATATATCAATATTTTAGTACTCGAGTATCAATCAGTAGGATAGGCGTCTAAGCACATAAATATCAAGATTAGAAGGATAATTGACATCATGCAGCTGCAGATAATAAAATGTTATTATTGGTCTAGTGAGTAATTTTTTAAAGTTTTTAAAATATTTTCCTTGACAATTAATTTTTATTAATTAAATATAATATTTTTATGATTTTTTATTATTACTTTCACACACTTTCTTTTTTTTGTATCTACACATTCTACATAAGTTAATCCTTTGCTCAAAGCCATATCAGAATCGATCATCACTTCTTTCTTTTTTGCCTTTTTAGTTTTTAATATCTCAGTTCAAGTTTCTTTTAAGGCTGATTTAGCCACAGGAAATAACGTAAATGTATATCAGGTGAATAGAATCGGTGTTCTGCGAGGAAGGACACCAATTATATCAAGAATCAGATGATTAGTGACCAAAAATATCTTGACTCACGCTGAGTTGTGGAATGGAGCAATACTTTGATAAGGAAGTCGTGATACGTTTTTCTGCTCATGAGATTCAGATAAGCAAGGGCAGTAGTGGTGACTTCCTTTTTTTTGATCTCCAGATATTCAGTGGATATTCTCGATACCATAATTTCCTGTCAAACCCATTCACCATCATATCTGCCTGCTGTAGTTGGAGATAAGTAGACTAATCCACAGCATTAAACTATTAGTTATACAGTCACTACATAATTTAACTTTAACAAGCCCACTCAGTGCCTTGAAATAATCTCACAAAACAGGCTGATGAAAAGATTTTGTTTGATGATGTTGAAGAATTCGTGTCCGTGTTACTAAGGAAAAAGGGTTGCTGGGGCTTCTGAGGGTAAAGAACCCCGAGTACCCGAGGGCAGACGTCTGACTTCTTGTTCATATGAAGAAGACACACACATTCGGTTGCATAACCTCTTTTGTCAAGTGGTCGGGACTCTTTCACACATCACGCAGACAGAACACAGTGAAAAACAACCATGCCTGAACCAGGATTCTAACCCAGTAAGCCCAGATCACGGGGAAGATAATCTACTCCTATGTTAGTACTATTAAAGTTTTCGTTTAGTTTTGTTATTTTAATGTTTTGGTTTAAAGCCACATTATGGTTATATAGGGACGGGCCTAGCAACTCTGAATCACTGTTCCGATGACGGGGATGATATCACCGCTGATACCCCAATCTAAATTTCCGCACAATATCATTTGATGACATTTGGCCCTGACGATTTAATGTGCTTCATATCCACTGACACGGCGGCTCTAAGGTGGAATAAGGACCCAAGCCAAGATCATACCGATAGGCCACCGGGAACTAGGGTGATGAAAGGAAAAAATGCCACAGGAAGAAAAGTAGGGCAGTTCTTCCAGAATAACGAAAAGTTATTTTGTCTACATCCAGGAGCTGAAGAATTTCCAAATTCGTGCCTAAAGTCAGTTACCTGCATCAAGGTTTCATCGATATTCCCAATCATAAGTTTTTGAAAAATAAATTAAAGTGAACACCAAATTCC
Organism: Argiope trifasciata; assembly: GCA_026543055.1. Lineage (NCBI taxonomy): Eukaryota > Metazoa > Arthropoda > Arachnida > Araneae > Araneidae > Argiope > Argiope trifasciata. The sequence goes on from JAPMOQ010013892.1 coordinate 343,700, forward strand.
ATAAGTTTATTATTAGTAAAAAAATAGCACTGTTTTAATTGTGATGTATTTATCTAACCTTTGACATGTATTTGCAATGTAATCTTTAACAGGCATTTTTTTCCAAGACGTTTTTCTACATATACCCTTTCATGAATGCACTAAAAGAAATTCCTATAAGTTTGGCCTTAAGGTATTTTTATGGTGAAATGAAAAGAACTAATATCGTAGAAACATAAGTCAACTACAATCTTTTTCTGTCATTCCTTATTTAACCTTTTATAGCTTGTGAAAAATTAGTATATGCTATAATCTGTCATTTTCATGCGATAATTATGAAAGAAATTTTTCGCTTATTTTTCATGTTGCTGCTCTTTACAAATAATTAGCATTTATTTTGACGCCACGTATATAATGTAAAACACCGAATGAAGACTATTGAAGATAAAGAGACAAAAGGTTGACACTTGAGAAAATAGTAGAAGAATGGGGATGACACGTGACCAAACTTTCGTCACTTGTCTCTAACATTACCTTTTATCATAAACAATCAGGTTATTTTCTAATCACATGTCTTATCTTTAGTATAGCGTCGGTGTATTATAGAAAGAACACTCATGATTTTCAACAAAATAACCTAATATGGTCGATAGTCCACATATTCAAATCAGTAACGGAGTAAAAAAAATAATATTTTTTATTTAAATAAAAGAGGTTAAAAAAGTTTTTTACTAATTATTGGAATATATATTTAAAATAGACATTGACTTGTGCATCGCATGACTAATAAGCTTAAACCACGGTATCATTTTGATGAAAGCAGGATTACCACACTGTACATAAATGAAAAAAGGTAAAAATTTCATATAATATACAATGAGTTCTCTATTCGAATAATTGCGGTGAAATTGTGTCCGTAAAATCAGAAATCTGTTTCACCATGAATTGTCCTATATTTTAAGCATTATGTAAGAATGAAGCATCTATTTTACATATCATACTATTTGTGTCACACAAAATCCGTTAAACTTCTGTTTACTTCATGTTAGAATTCATGAGTCCTTCTTTATCGTAGCACCTAATATTTGTACAGTGATTTTTAACAGAGTTGTGAAATCTTTCAAACGCTGCTTTAATTAAAATGCCTTGTACAATACCCTAGTTCATTAAAGTGGTTTGTACCATACTCTTGTGCAGGGGTCGGCAACCTGCAGCTCATTGATATAATGTTGCGACTCACTAGTTATGAACGAAAAAATAATTTATAATCAAAGCCCTTAAAAATAAGAAAATAAAGTTTTAAGCACTTAATCCTCAACAGCTTCTATTAAAATAATAGCTAATTACAGATCGCTATGCTTAACATGACCATAATGAGATAAATTTGAACTATTCTATTGTTCTTAGAGATGTGACTCATTGACCATGTTTATCTTTCCGTCAATTGCATTTAATTTCTGTCTCAAATAAATAGCTATCGTCTAGATTCTAGACAACTTGTATCATTTTCTATTAAAATTTTGTTCTAAAATAGTTTGTCTTCGAAAAAAAAAATCACTTCTTTTTGTTGAAGATATGAACAGTGGTAAATTACTTCATTTAAAAAAAATCGGAAGCCGTATAGCGGTGAGATCAATGCAACCATTGACACGAACTACTTCAACATCACTTTAAGAAACATAAAGGATTGATTTGAAGAACGATTTCAGCAAATAAAAACAAACAAAAGTACTCACCAGTTCATGGTAAATTCTCTCAATACAAATATCAGCATTGAACCGTTTGTAATTGATGTTGGATAGCTTCAAATGCAAATGCTAGATTTGAAAATCAAAGACTTATGAAGTGGTAAGTTCATAGAATTCAAGAGCAAGTTGGCAGAGTTGGATGTTTAGAAACGCACGCACATCGCGCAGCACAAGCGGACAGCTCTAAAAAAAGTTCCGAGAGAAAGGAATAGTCTTCCCGCATGCTACAGTGAAGTAAAGAAGTTGGAGTGCTGACGATATTTGGGTCGACATATTCGCATGAACAAGCGTTATCTTTCATGAATAATATAAAAAGTAAATTTAGAAGTCAACCATCAAATAGAAATCTACAGTCACGTTTGAAACTTAAAACAACAAACTATAAATCAAGTTTAATCAAACTTTCAAAAGGCATGCAAATCCAATGCTCCCATTCATGTAAACTATCTACATTTGTGTTTTTATACGAATATAAATTATTCCAAATTTAAAGCCGTTTATTTTAAA
>JAPMOQ010013892.1:350933-371451 GCA_026543055.1 Argiope trifasciata
GTTAGCTTCGATACCTGTTTTCTCCGAGCGGAGCTCGGTCACCCGCTAGTGATATATAAAATTTGACATAAATAAAAGAATGAAAGGATTATTACTATGAATAAACTTTATGAATGTATTTTTTATAATTATAATGTCACTAATCTTGTAAATAAATATTATTGTGAATACCTCTTATTATCAATTAATTAAAAATCTATCGTGATGAATAAGGTATTAGTGAAAAAAGACAATTTCAGATTTAAAATGTCACTAAAATTTCAATACAATTTCCTCATCTTTCTTGGCAGTTTTTGGAGACTATGCACCAGAATTATCAAAATTCTAGGTCAATTATTGTTCATTTTGCAAACTCGATTCGTTTCATTCACATATAATCCTATCTGAACTTAAATAATGAATGAATGGCATTCACGTAAACAAATTCAATTCAAATCAGATCTGATTCGAGTTTTTGCTTGAAGTTTAAAACTTTGTTCAATAACCTCCTCAAAAACATCGTCATACCTCTAGAAATTTAATACCTTATGTTTATGTTAAAGAATTTCAAAAGAGAGGATTGCCTTCACATTTTTGTTTCATTTGACAGAGAGTTTGACTAATTATGAACATGTCGCACACAGTTAGTTACAGCTAGAAATTTCTGAACTCAATCACACAAAGTCTATATAAATGATGGATAGGGCTTAATAGGATATATAGAGATAATATAATTATCTTCATTCTAATTATAATTATTTTTGTTTTCTTTCCAGATGTTTTTTTTTGTTTCCAGATAGTTATTTTTGTCTTGGATGAAAACAATGATAATTATTTTGTCATATATTTGGCATTGGCGCACTTATTAATGTCAGAAGTCTGTTCCTTGGTAAGTTCTATTGAATAATTGTAGAAATATGTATACAAAGATCATGACTATGCCTCCCTAAATTCACATAATAATCGAGAAGACTGTACTTCCTTAAGGGAATTTATATCTTACACTTAACTACATAAAAACATTTGTGCATGTTCTTCCAAAAACCTAAAAGATGCAATATGCCACTCTCATCTTGGAACAACTGATGGAGTACTATAGAAGTCGTTCTCGAGGATGCAGAAAAATGTTATTCGATTGAAAAATATTTATAAAAAAGAGTAAGAACTGTTCACCATTTTGTATCTATTTTAGGTATTATGAGACGTTCTTGAACATTGGGATATAATTCATAAGGAAATATAATAAAACTTTTCTAAATTTATATTTATAAGGTTTAATAGAAATTTTCAAATACCACCACAGAAACCGTTGTTATGAAAAGTGGAAACCTGGAAAATTTCCTTTACAGAATGTTATAAGAGATTTTAAGTCAAGGTACCATAATTGTCTTTTCTATTTTTTTTTTGGGGGGGGGGATCCTAATTGCAGTCAATTTATTTTCGGTCGGTAGAATTCACTCTCCTTTCAAATTCTCAGATATATAGCTTCATCCATGAAATATGTTGAAAATGTCTATTTAGAAGAAATCATTGATCATTTTGTTTGAAATATTGCGTGGGCTCTCAATCGACTCCAATTATATATTTCTAACGTAGACGCGTATTTAGTGGCATGTTTTCATAAAGACTTCAAGTAGGTGAGCTGTGCAAAATGAAAATCGATGCAAAATATGAGTAGGGACATCTAGAATCAAGTTTACTTTTATGTAAGTCCGTTTTTTGAAGCAACACTAGGGCTATTTTAGGACAGTCCTCGCAATTTTCGAACCCCAGTAAGATGGCTAGGATGACACCTGAGCTGGTACCCCGTCTCCAAATTTTCAAACCAGTGGGATGGATTTGGCACTGACGGACTCAGTATGCATCAGACGGTTCTTGAATAGGGTCTCAAACCTCGAGCTTCCTGCTTCAAAGCCAACACCTTGCCACCAGGACACCGCGGCTCGATCTAGAGGGTATAAATTTGTCCTTGCCGCTCTTAGGAAACATATAATTCGAAATTGAATGCTCGCGACGTTTCGCCAAACATAGACAAACGATGAATTAAGAAACAATATGATTACATATTGATATCCAATATTATAAACATAGATATGTTGTAATCTGTAAACCATTTACATCAATAAATTATTTTCTTTATATTTTTCTGGACTTACCCATGAATTCTTAATTTCAAAACACACAAAAAAAACCTAAATTTTTCTGTGAAGGAGGAGGTTGAATGTTTGAAAGTTACTCAAAAACTTATTGATTATAATGGCGGAGTTCTTACATCTTTAACTCTCTAGTTGCTCAGTCTAGACATTTTTACACAATTATCAATGTCATGATAAATGCCAGCGGTGCTTTTTATTAAAGGAGTTTTACAAATAATAAAATAAATTTTCAAAAGTTGCTTTCAAAAGACACATTTAATGAGATATCGGGGGAATAGATGGACACAAAATAAAAGTTTAACAAAAAAATAATACAAATTTTTTAAAAAGACAGTTTAAGAATGGTATTTTGATCATTTCTGTTTAGCCATGTTTGTTCATTTAATATCAATTTCTGTTTGAATAATTGAAAACTCGCCGCCTTTGGCGACCAGCTGATTCGCCATGAATAATGCATTCTAAAAGTTTAGTTTAAATACTTACATACACTTCTCTCTTTATAACTTATCAATCAAATATATTTAAACTTCAAACTTCGATAGTCACTTAACTCTTGTTATTATGATGCTTTAAGATTATTTGTTCATTGAACCATATATCTCCCTGATTTGCAATAAACTGTTGTGGAATTGTGGGGAAGTATCACATCTTATATTTATTCCATAACATCACGCTATCATCACCCTGTCCTAGGTTTAGTTTGCCATAAGAGTTAATTTAATCATTCCGTTTGAGTTTTTGTCAAAGTGATGACAAAAGCATTGGTATACTCTTAACGCTCTCTTCCAGGTTAAATTATACTTTCAAATTTCAAAAAATAAATTGTTGAAAAATTTATTTACAGTATTTTTTTAAAACAAATTCATTAAAAATAGTAACTTAATTTATAGGTAAAAAAATTATTAATGAAAAAAAGTAATTTTTAAGAGGATTTGAAAATTAGTTTTGTGCTGCAATATTTTCGGAAATTATCGCAGAAAAATTCCAAATGTTAGCTTAATTTTTAAATAATTAAAATTTCAAAAAAAAAAAAAAAACCTCCGTTCAAGATATTATTTTTTGTCTTTCAAAGAAAATATGCAAATCCGAAGTGCAGTAGCTCTAGATCATATGGTCCGGTGTGTAGTGCCCTAACACATACGCGCGTGCATTCATTCATATACGCAACACATATTCATTTGATTATCAACGCTGGAGTAATTCTGAGCATTGATTGGCCTGAGGTTGATATCTTCTTTAAGATTTTGGACGGAAAGATTTTAAACAATACGTTGTCATAATAATAATCTTTTATTTTTATAAATAAGCCAGTTTTAATGATTGGTTTAGAAACTTTTATTTAAAATATGAATAAAAATATTTTGTGAAATATGGCTTACAGAGCAAAGAATGAAGAGTCTGAAACTCATTATTCATCAATGCGTTGTTTGACTCAAGCTACATCAAATGTAACAATTTGCTTCATTTAGACCAAGTTAACAGTACTTTACAATACGTATGTCCATTACTAATACTTTACAAATTGGCCATTTATCCCGAATCTGAATGCATATCCTGTATAAGTTCAATCAGGTTTATCGTAAATAAAGATGACTTATTGAATTAACGATATAAATATTGCAAATGATCATTGAAATCTTTGTCTTGTATTTATTTTTTTAGAAAATGTAACATTAAATATTCATTTTATTTTATCCAGTCACGTGATGAAAGTTACGGGTTTTTTTTAAAGATTTAATTTTCAATAATAGTTGATTGTTTTAAATATTTGAAATTCTGTCTATATGATGGCAACACGCTGATAAAACCTTATTTTTTCCCCTTAACGCGCTCTTGCAGATTAAATTTTATTATTTATTCCTATATATATTGTTGTTCTTTTTGTGAGAAATTAAGTGTTGGAAAATATGATTATAATATTTTTTTAAATATTCATTAAAAATAGAAACTGAATTTATAGGTTAAAACATTGGTATCAATGAAAAAAAGTCATTTTTAAGAGGATTTAATTAGCAGCTTTATGCTGTAATATTTTCGGAAGTTATTGCAGAAGAATTTCAAATGTTAGAGTAATTTTAATTAATTAAAGTTTCAAAAATAATCTGTCTAGGTATACTTTTTTATTCTCCAAAGTAAATATGTGCATACAAATTCGGTATTTCTTGACCATATGGCCTGGTGTGCAGAGCACTAACATGCACAAACATTCATTCATATACGCAAATACCTATTCATTTTATTATCCCTCTAGGAGTAATTCCGGAGATTGATTGCCCAGAAATTGATATATTTTTTTTAAGTGGTGGAAGAAAAGATCTAAAAGAGCATTTTTTAATAATAATATTACTTTTTTTATAAATCAGTCAATATTAATGATTGATTTAGAAGATTGATTGATGTTACAACTTTTGCTTAAAATATTAGTAAAAATATTTTGTTAAATATGGCTCACAGAGCAAAGTATTAAAAAAAATCTAACAATTATTCATCAATGCATTTTTTGACCTAAGTTACATAAAATGCAATTATTATCATTATTGTAATTATTTAGACCAAGTTAACAGTTCTAATCAATATAGTATATTCCGATTACTAATGATTTACAAATTAGCCATTTGGCCCGAATTTGAATGCGTAGCGTATCCTGATCACATTCAAACATGCTTACCGCAAACAAAAAAAGCTGATTTATTGAATTAATGATATAGATATTGCAAACGATCATAGAAACCTTTGCATTGCATTTATTTTTTTAGAAAACATGATATTTAATATTTATTTAATTTCATCCAATCACATGTTGAAAGTTACATTTTTTTTTTTCGATTTAATTTGCAGTTTTGGTTAGTTTATTTTTAAATTTGAACTTCTGTCAATATGATGGCAAGACTTTACTAAAAGGTATCTTTTTCCCATTGTTCGTTTATCATATTTCGTTTGTTGTAAAGTTTTATTATTTTATCCGAAATATATTATCGAATAATATAGTTAAAATAGTTCTTTAAAAATTCCTTTAAAATAGAAGCTTAAGTTATATGTTAAAATTCTGATACCATTAGAAAACTAATTTTTTAATCTTTAACTTGATGTAAAAAGCATGTTTGTGCTATAGTATTTTCGGAAGTTATAGCCGAAAAACGTAGAAATTTTGCTTAATTTTTAATTAATTCAAATCCTAGCTAAAAAAAAATCGAAAAAGGGACTCCTAGGTGCATTCCCGACCTCTAAGGTATACATGTACCAAATTTGGTAGCTGTAGGTTCAATGGTCTGGCCTGTGGAGCGCTAACACACACACACATACATTGAGCTTTATTGTAAGTATAGATTATTTCGTTATACGATTATCGTTTCAAGAAATGATTTCATATAAGAAGTCTTCAATATTATATATTATTAGTTTTGTTTTTATGTAAAATTAGAAACTGTTTACAAAACCTCTCTTTCAAACATAGAAAACCATGACTTTTCGTATCAGATAATACGGGTTTAGTATCTAAAAATTGCTAAAATATGATATTAGAGGGAAGGATACAAATGTGGAATGCCCTTTATATTTGCAATGAATTTTGCAACTAAAAATACTAACTATTGGAAAATTTCATTGCTAAGTTTTTCAATTTATTTTTTATTAACCATTACAAAATATTTTTGTAATTTGAAAAAGAAAAATAACAGTTGAAAATACATGCATGCACACATATATACGCACTTGCACACACGTATGTACACATATATATATGTGATTAAATATGTTAGAAATTTGACAGTTTATAGAAAAAGGAGACAAAAATTATAAAATACTGTCTATTTTATAATTTTATATAAATTTTGTATATTTTCCTACCTGATGATATTCCAAACTTATCATCTACAGTTCGTTTTAGGAGATTAAAAAATAGATTCGGGAATCAAAGTCCGGAGTAATTAAATATAGAAATAAATCCTGAAAATATGCCTTGTTAATACTCATAAATATCACTAACTATGAAAAAAATTGGTATGTGTTAAGATTAAAATGATGAATTAATATAGAATAGATTTATAGAAACTTATATTAGCGTGTCCCAAAAGTTTATTTCTCATCTCGCTATGAATGGCTTTATCTGAGTCTACTTGTGCAAACATGCAGACTTTTCAATTACTTATCATCGATTTCTGTCGTACCGGAGCTCTTTTGCAGTGCGTTTTGTTTGTACCACTACATCTTTTATGACTTTTGTCCACAACGTTAAAAATGGGTAGCGAAAAGTGACATTTAAGGCATTAAAGAGGCTTGTTACTTGAGAAGAAACTTGGATATTATATGAAAATGCCCTTGGTAAAGGACGATAGACCTTCAACTGTTTCAAAGCTGGAACTATACATCAGCAAGTTCTTTTGCCCATTTGGTGGGATTGGAAAGGCAAAATTTACAAACTCCTTCCCCAAGGTGAAGTAATGAATTCTACGAAATACTGTCATCAACTAAATCAACTAAAAGTTGTTACTGAAAAAAAAATGCCAGAATAAGTGAACCGACGAGACGTTTTTCATCAAGACAATGTGAGACCACATATTGCTTTAGTCGTCAGAGAAAAGCTCTTAAAGTTTTATTGTATCCTGCATACTATCCAGATCTCGCTTCATCTGATTATTACTCCTTTCTGTCCCTAAAAATTTCTCTTCGCATTAAATCCATAAGAGAAATTAAAGAGTACCTGAAGGAATGCATCTTTTCTAAAACACAACAATTTTGAAAAGAAGGCATAATTAGGCTTGCTGAAAAATGGGCGAAGGTAATAGAGCAAAAGGGTTCTAATAAAACAAAATAAATAATATTTTATACGGTAAATATTATTTATGCATTTCATATTAGAAATAGAAAATAAACTTATGGGACACTCTAATATTTTCCAAAAATGTGACCATGCAACAGCTGATGCAACTACAACGATATAGACAGCATTAAGTCATTGGCTGTTAAAAAAGTTTCACCTCATTTCCATTAGGTAGCGAAGGTGAAAAAAGAATTATGAAATCACCAATTTCGTGTTTGACTTTCTGCTTCCTATTTACATTCTTTTCTCTTTTAAAATCTCAAAAAAGTAGAAAAAGAAGCTTTACTCGGTATTCATGCTTTCTAAAATTAAAGTTTAAAAGAATAAAAATTCGAAAGCTAATTGCGAGAAAAATTATCTCCATGGGATCTTTTTCATATTTTTCTTCAAGAAAAGTTCAACTTATCGTATTAATATTTTATTCCATGAATATTCTCTTAAGAGAGCTTGAATTGTAAGTTATTTTCAATCAGCACAGCAATATCTCTTTTATTATAATTCAAGAAACAAAAAAAAATCTCTCCACGTCTATGAGGGTGTAAGCGTTTATAAAGCAAACTTTCTGCCTTAAGACTTTTAAATATAATCTAATATTTTAAGAAGCTGGAAACTGGAAGACCGCACTGAATTTTTTTTATTGAAATTTTGATTAGAATTAAATTAATTAAAATGGCGATATTTATTCTTTTCCAATATAATGTCTTGAAATAATATTGCACAAAATTGATTTTCAAAACTGTTGATCATTTCAAAATTTCGAAAATTGACTTTTTAATGAAACTGTCATACAAATATTTTTTGAAATTTGGCAATTAATTTTTTTCTGCATAATTTTTATCAATCAATACACTTTATGAATTCAAAACTTGTTTTATTTTTTAAAATATATATTCTCAAGATTTTTTTTAACATTCTTGTTCTCTAAGGGGAAAAGAATTTGTCTAACATCTGCTAGTTTACACAGAAATAAGAAAACGAATTTTGCGTACCTCAGAATTTTGATATTAATTGAATTGGAAAATTATATTTTCAATAACGTTATGATATCATAGTTCTTGACTCTAGCAAAATGATTCAAATGTACAATGGATAAAAATTAGATAAAAACATTAATGCAATAAACATTAATTATGATAAATTGCACTAGAAATCAGTCAAATTGCAATAGACATTAAACTTGTATTAAAATAATACAGATTTAATATTTATTGTAATTTGACCTAAGAATGCTCCCTAGAGAGAATAATAAGCATTTAGAACACTTAATAAATTTAATAGATACTAGACATAAATAATATCTCTGGAATATCAACTAATTGCTAAAGACACCTAGCATAAAATAGAATAAATTCAATCCATAATCGGTTAACAAGCCTCAAGAGCAGTATATTTTTTTATTAAAAAACAGTTACAATTCATTTAGAATAATTGATTATTCTTTATAATATTGTTATTCTTCACACCCAAAATGTTACATTTAGCTTCCAAGATAAAAACATTTAAAAATCACATAATCGTTGCTCTTTAATTCTTACTACTAGAGATTTATTCAGTAATTTCAGTCTCTTTTTCCTCACAAACTTTCAGTTGATTGTGGCATTATGCATAATGTCAGTCAAAATAATGTAGTTTACTAATACGCCATTGAAATAAAATTACGAGTAATTTAAAATCTCCAAGCGGTAATCGAAAAGAAAATCACTTATTTTCATTCGAAGTACATGGTTTACATGCAAAACGGAACATGAAATGAATGATAATCATTTTGGAATGATTCCTTCTTGTACAATTTGGTAAATGGTTTCTTTTAAAATAAACGAAATTTACTTTCTTTTAGTTGATTTCCTTTCATTGTTGCCTTGGAAAAGTAATTTTACTTTTGAATAATTTTATGTAATCATCCCCATATTTGCATACTCTTTCTGAATTGCAGAATTAATATAATATTTTAACATTTTGTATTACATTTGATTTCAAATTTATTCAATAAGTATCCTCTCGTATTATTTTCATTATTTTTAATTAATACTTTTCTTTCAAAAATCATTATTTTTTTTCAACAACTTTAAAAGGATCTAATATATCTCCTCTGGCCAAATCGTTTTTGATGTATATTACCACAAATAAAATTATAAGGATTTGAAATACATTTCTAAATTTGGAGTAATATAAAGCATTTCAAACCACTTTATCTACTTTTAGAAAGTTATATATCCTATTTTCTTTCCTATTTGTAATTAATTTTGTACTGATTTCCTGACTGTCAAGAGTTTGAAATTTTATATTCTCGTGTGTTCTCAACGACAAATATTACAAATTCTTACAATTTAATTTACAATTAATCGAAAAACGACATTAAGTTTTTGACAGTTACGTTCATTACACAATCTAGTGACAATTTTGAGAAAAATTGAAGACTCTATGATGTTTATTTGAATGATTTATAAATCCAAGACAGATGGTAGAAAGTCATTAAAATAAACAAACCTTTATAACATATTAATACAAATGTGTTTTTATAAATTTTAGATTTAGAAGTACACTGGCTATCCGTTCGTAGTGTTGCTTAAAAGCTGTTTTCTAAGTTAATGGAGACTTGTTGAAAATGCAATGGGAAAATGCTTTAAATAAAGTAAAGAATTATGTGTTATGTTGTTTAAATATAGGGCTGAAAAATTACGAATTGTAAAAAAAACAGAGCATTACTCTTGGCCAGACATGTTAATTAAATTTAATAAAAAGTTTTGATGCACATACATTTTAAAGCGCCTATTCTTTTATGATTAAAACTGATCGAGTTATGAAACTTCGAGTATATCTACTTTTGAAAATTTCAGAATGTTTCACCTAATAAATTCTTTTTCTAGGGTAAGATCCTTAAATCATGGCATCACTCTTTCTTCCGGGGGGGGGGGGGAATTCAGTAGATTATTAATATATTATATTTATTGACTTATTAATATTATTATTGCTTAATATTGCTTATTAATATTATATTTATTGACTCAAACACCACTAAATATACTTCTTTCCATCATTCGTTTATCCAAATATATACCACTCTTGAACAGATTAGAAATTTGCTTTCAGACCCCGATTAGAGTAGGCTTCATGTGTAATAAACGAAAACTCAGCAAAATAAGTAAAAAAGTTAATAGTTTAGGAAAATTGAATGAAATAAAGTAAAATGTCTACGTTTGTTATATACGAGATGTGATCTCAAAAAAGTTTACAAGCACTAGTATTTGGAAAGTAGAAATTGTGGATGGAAATATTGTTACCCAGAGAGGAGAAAAATGGCGCTAAATGTCTTAGACCGGTCGAACAGATAGTGTTAGTACTAAGACCTGAAACAACGACAGTAATGGTAAGACGTCTCGATAAGTGACCTCGCACAGAGATGCAAGCCTTGATACGATTTCTATGGGCTAATAATATGTACCCATCAGACATTCACAGTCAAATCGTTTAATTGTAAGGGGGAGTATGTGAGACAATTGATGGCGAAATGATGCCGTTCTTTTGAATCGGGCAGAGAGATTTCTGGAAGCGTTTAGGTGGGAAGTCTGGAGTTACCCCCATGTAGCCCCGATTTGGCTCACATAGACTGTTTCCTTTTCTTGGCATAGAAGAAACACTTATCTAAAACATAGTTCATATCAGATAGTTATGTTCAAAAATGTACCGAGAATTGCCTCAGTAGATAGAGACCTCATTATTATAAAGACAATTAAACAAATTGGTCCAACGGTGTGATAAATGTATCAACAAGTTTGATGATTATGTAGAGAAGTGGCCGCCGCGTATGTCTCTTAACTATTATTTATATCATTTGTTTTTTGTTAATCAAACATTTTTCCTTTGTCTTGTAAATTTTTTTGAACCATTCCTTGTATATTTATTTTATCTTACCAAAACATTTCCATCTCAAAAGCCTAAGAAAAAAAAATTATTTACATGCTATACAGATAAGCGCCCACTGTTGTCAGGAATAAAGTTTTTCAAAAAAGTATCTAATGTATCGTCCATTTTAACATTTTGTTATGCCGATATTTCACACATCTCCTGTGTTAACCCTGAAAGCAATTATTTAATGGAAATATTTCATCACTTATAAAAATGCATTATTCCTATGGTACAGATCTTCATGCTTCCAAATTCATGCTTAAGATAAACTATGATTCAGGAACTCAAATCAAAGTATTTAATAATTTTAGTAGATACAATGCACAAGTAATTTTTTCGTAAATAAACAAATTATTTAATATTAAATTCATTATTTTATTTCAACTTGAATGATATCATACTTCTTAAGCGGCTTTTGATGAAAATATTTTTTGTTAAATTTAACAGAGTAGTGAACTAAACCAGTTAGTATGTTTTTGTTTAAAAACGTTACCGCAGCAGAGGCCTAATGACAAGGTTTTGACTTCAAAATCGGAAGGCCCTTTGAAGTTTGAAAACCAATTCCACTTCATGCGTATCATGTGCTAGCTGAATTTGATGTCGTGATCTGGTTCCTTTTGCTTGGCGCGATGGGGAATTTGGAAAGTGGATGCCAGATCAAACATCATCCTCGTCGCTTGACCAGATACAATGCTTTAAAGACTATCTAAGACTAGCCCACATGTTTCAGATGAAACTTTAACATCTTGACTGCCATGGAGGCCACCAGTGACCAGCAGATCCATAACAATTTTATTGTAAAAAATTCAACACAATGTTAAAGCACATTGTCAAGTCGGTATGATAAAGTACATTGTCAAGTCAATGTGTCAAAGAATAGTTTGATAATAAGCATCCAAATTCGATGTGTTCTTATACAGTTAAAGATAAGATAAATTCTTAGATATACTAAAAATATTTTTCGATTGTTGGAAGTTTAAAAACTTAAAAAATCATCACAATTTTGAAGTCGCTTACGAAAGCTTCTCCAAGCATAGAATATAATGCTGGTTAAACGAACATAATTTGGTTTCGAATACGAAACATTCGTCAAGAAAAATTTTTCTATAGAGATCTACATAAAATAGGTCGATTTGTTCCATTCCGAAATATATACTCAAACAAATTTATAAATATTTTGATTTATCATTTATGATTATATTTATTATTTATTAGAAAGCTGTGGAAGACATTTCAAAATCTGGGGAAAATCCGATACAACATTATCATTAAATGGTTTTATAGACACCTACTGCCTTATTAAGGGGCCGTTTCTCAGCTTGCTATCACTATGAAGGATATGATGAAATCATTGTAATAATTTCTAGAGATTTCTGTATCTCTCTTGTTTTACTGGAAATTTGTTCTCTGTTCATTCTAATATTCCTTCCGTTGTTAATCACATTTTCTTCGCAGCTTTTTGTTGTGACGCATAATTTATAAGTTTTTCAGTATGTATGCATATATTCTCCCACTACCTCATCAATATCATTGCTATCCACCTCCCACCCACGGGAACTTGTTCAAGCCTCGCGAAATCTCTCTCGGTAATGCTATTCGATTAAAATTTCTTCCATGTAGATAAAAAGTTTTTTCTTTATCTCCACACTGAAGCCAGCAAACCGAATATGTAACGTCATGATGTCTCCAAACTACTTATTCTGCGAAACATCGATTATTAAGTGGTACAATTTTTTACTTTTTATTTTACTTGTTATGTGAATTACTCGTTTTGAGTATTAATAGACTGACATATACATGAGAATAGGAATACGACCAAATTCATGGAAAGAAATTCATTTAAAAGCTTTAACAATGTTTCTTATAAATACTTAATTGCAGAAACAGAAAAAAAGCATTTATGTGTTCCTAGCTAAGGAAATATTAAAATTCAGACTGTTAGAGAACAAGAAAGAGAGAATTATGTTCAATGACAGGCAAAAAAGCAAAAGTCACGCTAGAAAATATTGAATAAACATAATAAAATAATAAATATTCTCTATAATAGCCTATAATGTCATAATAGCAAAGATCTCTCGGTAACGCTATTCAATTAAAATTTCTTCCATGTAGATAAAAAAAATTGTGTTTAGATCTCTATGATGCTCCTGCATAATATAAGAATAATAAGAATTTTGTATTAACTGAAAACTTCAAGGAGAATAAATAATTTTAAGGGCTTCTTTATCATTAATTATGAATGCTACTTCAATTAAATTCAAATAACCACTTAAATATTAATGAATAAATTAGAAAATTTTCGTTTCTCAAAAAAAAACCCTAATTAACATTTTTATTGAAATTGCTTTAAAATTGAACTTTATTAAAGTAATAAAAAGCTCTGCATAAAATGTCAGTTAAAATTAAATTAAAGGTATATTTTCAAATTAATGAAAACTTTATCGAGATCTGAAACAGTAATTTATTAAATTATATTTTTTCTCTTTAATTCTGCTAGAAATTATTTCCGAAAAACTGATAAAAATTTCTCAGGGTGGAATTCTTATAATTAAAAATAATTTTATAAGGAGCTGTAATTTCGATATTCTAAGTATAACTTTTAGAATTGAATAAAAGTACATACAGTGGATAATATGCTATGGCGATGTATTAGGTATTTAATATCCATGAACGAAGAATCTTGTAATTCACTTAAATTTTTATAGCCATCTCCTTAACCTACCAATAGCTAGATAGAAATTAATATCCTCAATAACCCTAACATTCTTCCTCAATTAAACCACAATCGTAATTAATTCTCTTCAAACTATTCTTTCATCTCTCTCTCTCTCTTCCTATTTTTAAAGATTTTTTTTGACAAAAAAGTGAAAAAAAAATCAACTATTGAATGTGAGTTTGATTCTCCACAATTATGAAATTTTATTTAAAAACTAGCCGCCTTTGGTGACTAGCTGGTTCGAAATCTTACTTCTATTTAAAATTATCAGTTAAATGCTTTATGTAACGTCATTGTCAATCAAATACTTTATGTGACTTGTCATTGTCATATAAATACTTCATGTAACTTGTCTTTTAATAGCTACTTCATCAAAATATTTTTAAGGTACAAATTTTGATAGTCATATAGTTCAATCATGCAGTTATAAAGGCCCTAAGCCCGTAATGTACTATATGTCTCTCTAATTATCGGAAAGCTCTCTCAAAATTTCAACTTTAAATTAAAGTGGAAATGATTAAATTGCAAATTGATATAAAAACATTTTTTTACCGAAACCAAGCATTTTTGAAATATAAATAAAAGCGAATCATTATGTGTACTACTGAATAATTACAATAATATTAAAAAAATATTCAAAACAATTCCTGAGATTCATTATAAAATTCATGTTTTAGTTTTACTTTCAAAAAGATTTAAATAATGCAAATAAAAATATTTCTTTTTAGTTCTATAATCATAATTTAAAAAACCTTAAATGTAAATTTTATACAATTTTTAGTTATAAGGAATCATATTCTACCAAATATTCTTGATACTTCACCTATCAAGTAATGAATGAATCTTCTGTATCAAATTTGATCGATTTATGAAGTTTTGATTAGAAATGATTGGGACATTTCACATTTTCATTCTTAGTCCAGTCATTCTTGAGAAATCCTGGATGTTGATTGAGGTATCATTTATGGAATGGGAGATGGAGTGGTTTAAAATTATTCGTTTTTATTGAATAATGATCTTCATGTATTCATAAATCAATCAGTTTTAGACACCGAGTTGATTGAAGTTTATCTCTTTTTATTTAAAATCTAACTTTCATTTTTCAAAGCCTTTATAAACTCGTGTTACATACTACGTAGTTATTTACTTCATTAAAACCCTTTTTACAGATGCATTTCTATTATTAAAGTTTTACAAATTAACCATTGGACCTTGAATTATATATATTATACGAATGAATTATATATATGAATTATACGAATGAATTATATATATTACACCGTTTATCTTGAATAAAACTGATTTATGTAATTACTAATATTGTAAAAGTCAAAAATTTTTTTTTACATTTTCTTATTAGAAAAAAACATATTTCATATTTATTTCATTTATGCAGACACTTGTTGAAAATTTTGTTTTAATACTTTTAATTTCCAATAATAAATTCTTTTTTAATTTGGCAAAATATCTGATCGCAACATATTAATAAAAGACAACTTTTTGCCTTTCTTGCTTGTGCAGATGGAATTTTATTGTTTTGTACGAGATATATTGTTAAAAAATGTAGTTAAAATTTTTCTTTAAAATTAAGTTAAAAATAGAACGTGAAGTTATATGTTAAAACGCTTATAACCTAAGAGAGTTAATTCTTTTAATCTTTAATTCGGTGTAAAAATAATCTTTGTGCGATAATATTTTCTGAAGTTATAGCGGAGGAACGTCAAAATTTCGCTTAATTTTTAATTCAAATTCTAATAAAAAAAATCCGAAAAAGGGCTCAGAGGTGCACATTCCCAACATCCAAGGTATACATGTACGAAATTTGGTAGCTCTAGGTGGAACAGTCTGGCCTGTAGAGTGCCAACACACACATGCGCACATTGAGCTTCATTATAATGTTACGAATCTGTAATTTTGCTTTCCCTCACTAATAATGTCATCTTGCAGAATACAGATTTACAGTTATCTTTATTGAATGGCGCCTGGGTGTGACGTCAGAGATCCCAGAAGTTGGCGACAAATTTGGTGACCATTTGGTGACAAAATGGATAGTATCCGAAACATCGAGAATTTTTCCGATCCGTCCATTAAGAGCTGAGAACCATCCTGATTGATCCAGAACGTTTTAGCACCGCCTTCCGTTGCTTTATAAGGAACCATCTGAAGCTGAACTGGGAGGTACGGTGGTGGTCGACCGAGTAGACGTAAATAGAGAGGTCTTGAACTGAGAAGTCCTGAATGGAGGACTGCAGAATCACTGTGTGCCGTCTTTGTGTCTTCTGTCGAAGTCTGTTGTGTGTGTCGATATAGAATTGTGTGATCGATCTGTAGACCTGAACTAAGAGGTCTGGAAGAAGAGTCCTGAGCGGAGAAGTCACCGGGAGAATTTCGAAGCAACGAAGGAGGGCTGAATTTCTGTGTGGCGTATTCAGACAAAGCCTGTGTCGTCGACGAGAACGGAGCAGTACTGAACTGAGAAGTAGTCCCGTTGTGTGAAGTAATAAGTCGGCAGCGACAGAATCTCTTAAAGCTTCTATCTCCTGCTGAATCCAGTCTGGCCGCTTTGTGAGCTGTAGATGTTGTCACTACGGAATTTCTACGTGTGAACTACAGTTGTTATTGTGGGCTACTGTCTGTAGTAGAGTACTTCTGTGTGCTGTCTTGTGTGTTCGTCTCGGCTATATATAGTTGTCTTCTGTACATAGTTGTGCTGTAAATATTTATCGTCTGTGTACTGTCCTGACTTTGTCCTGTAAATAAACGTCTGTTTTGTGTCGTCTACTAAAGGACTGATCATTGTGTCTGCTCATCTCCTCACACTATACAGGTAAAAAAAAAACTGACGGATTAGTGTAAGGATGAAATCCATAACCACATAGAAAGAATGATGAAATCTAGAAAAGTCCTTTTTATATTTATCCATTACCAATTAGTTTTTATAAGGAAAATACTTTATCTCAGAAATAAAATTAAGTATCTTTTGTGGAATTATTAGAGAGAATTCAAAAAAAAATTCTGTTTTTTTTGCAAGATTCTGTAATTTGCTTTATATGTTTCATTTTTTCCTTTTCAACTTCATCAAATTCTCATAAATGCTTAACAGAAGTTTATAACATGCAAAATAGACAGTATGTAAATAGTTGTTTTTGAATTAAGAGAGGAACTTTAAGAGCAGAGCAAGAACACAGAAACAAGTAATTTTTGCGGCTGCACATATGGCCCTTGCAAGGAGCTCTTTACATGGGCCCAATGAAGTAAGTAAGAATAAGTTGAACTATCTGAAAAAATTTCACATATTCTCCATGAAGCCTTTAATCTTAGCCTTCTCTTCTAAAATTATGAGCTTAAAGTAAGGCTTTTAAGTAAATAACTTTCATGGCATAAATAAACTAGTGTAAGGAAATTTAGGCATTTGATGTGGATCTGACACTTAATTGAACATCATACGAATATGTATTTTGATCCTCTTTTTTGTCGTCCTAATTAATCAAAATTTGACACTTTATTTGACAAATTAGAAATCACAAGATAAAGGGCCGAAAGTCATTAATTTAGGCCTTTAAATTTACGAGATATTGTTTATTTATGCAATCGAAAGTACAGACCTACAAACAAGTAGCCCGTTGAAAAATCTCAGAAAAATTTTATCAATGTGTTTAACTGCTAAATTTATGTATGAAATTTTATTTATTAACTTCTATGTGTTTTGAAATCACCAAGTTTACTTGTGATCGATCAAAGAAAAAATATACTTCCTGTGAATGAATTTCATTTTAATACTTGATAAAAAATCTATAGATTTGATAATAAATCTATACATCAAATTAAATTCATCTAAATAAAGCGTTTCTGAATTATCATAAACTCCTTTAACTAGACACATACAATCAGACTGATAAACCGACGGATATAATTGCAAAAATTGCTTTTAGAATTCATAAAGAACTAAGAGATTCGCCAAAATTAATTTTCTAATTCGAATTTTTAACAATTACTGTATTTCTACTATATTTTTTACGAGAAAAAAAGATACGCCAGATAAATGCTGAAGTCATATTTGATTGATAGAAAATTTATCAATAAAATAGAAGTAGTAGAGCAGCCTGCTTTTATGAATTCCAACATGTTATATTCATGAAAATCGTCCAATTCAGAAAGTTCAGTAATGGGTAAATGCTCTTTATTTCCCAAAAAATTCGTAATATAGCCAATGAGCACCTCTGAGCAATTTTGTTGAATTTTTAATTAAAAATTGAATTAATTAAAAATTAAATTAAATTATAATTTAAACCGTTATAACTTTTGAAAATATTATAGCACAAAATTGAACTTTAAATCATATTAAAGATTAAAAAACTATTTTTTAGTGATACAAATATTTTAATCAACAAATTAAATTTCTGTTTTTAATTATTTAAAAAACTATCTTAATCATAATTTTCCACAATAAAAATAACATGTAAGCTGAAAGCGTTCGTTACAAGTTAATGAAATTTTTTTGTCAATATATTGCCATAAGAATGAAAAAAACCCAAATTACAAAATAAATAAATTATTGTAAATTAAACATATGAACATGTAATTTTCAGCTCATGTCTCTATGAAATGAAATAAGATTTTTCTAAAAAGAAAATGTAAAGAAACATTTTTATAACTTTTACGGTCTTATTAACTAAATAAATCAGCTTTATTTAAAACAAATATGGTTTAATAACATATTTTTTTAATTCAAGGCTCTGTAGCAGCTACATTTCTATTTTGTTATGTTTGTTTTTTATGAGTTGTCCTTTTTTAAAAATGGCAAATTTAGTAGCTTTTTGATGGAATAAAAATATGGCGACTTGGGGTCGATCTTATTTTAGCCCACCTTTGGCGAATAATAAGAATTTTTTGGCGAAAGGTAAGAATTTTTTTTAACCTTTTAATTCAAATACTTTTGATTTGGCGAGATTTTGAAAAAGTTGCCAGAGATGGGCTAAAATAGGATTTTACCGGTGACTTGATATTGTTTCGCTTATTATTTCAAATATAAATTATTAAATATAAATCTGCAATTATCATTCCGGTAATATAATCCATATTAATAACCTATCTTAATGAGTTCTACATAACTGCCCTATAGTCCAACGGCTTATTTGTAAAACTTTAATTATAGAAATATGTCTATAAAGAGGATCTAAATGAAGCAAACAATTACATAATATGTAACAGGAGTCCATAAGTGTTTTAATAAATGAAGAAAAGTTAGTTATTATTTAGATCCTCTGCTCTGTGAATCATATTTAACAAAATATTTTTCAGTCACTAATATTTTAAATAAAAAGAGATAAACTTTAATTAACTAAGTCAGTCTTTAAAACTGTCTGATTTATAAATTTTTCAATATCACTATTAAATAAAAGAGGGGAATCTGAAAATTTTTTGTTGAATAATTTAAAAAATATTATATAAATTAAGAAAATTATTCCGTAGTACACGTAAGACTCAAATGCTGATGGACTTCGTTTTCAATATTGACATTATTTTTTTGTCGCCAATTTTATCATTAACTGCCAAATGGTTGCTATATTTCTCGCCAATACAGGTGGATTATTGATCTGAAATGATGGTTCAAATTTCAGCATAACACCAAAAATGAACGTTTGGCTTATGCCGACAGATCATATACACAACATATCTTTAATGTTATCTGGTTTCGAATGTGGAGCCCTCTTGCCCAAAGTCTCAGTTCGTTGGCATTCTCAAGGATATATTTTTAAAAATCTTATTTATATGTCATTGAGCTGCATTTGGAAGAAGATTTTTTTAACTACCTTAGAGTTTTAAAGTCATAAAAAACAAGGAAATAAAAACTTTTTCACTTTTTAGAATGATTTGTCAAGATTTATATCTTTTTTTAATGTAATAGAATACACACGTCCGTTTTAAGTTAGATTTATCTTGAAATAAATATTTCAGTGACGATAACTGAAATAGATTTTATAATTTTTATTTTTAAAATAATCTTTTAACAGTTTTTTTTTCCTCCACTTTTAATTAATTTCTGTATTTTCGATGGTTATATAATATTGTTAAGGATATATCTATCCACACACACACACTCACAAATAATAATCTTGTCTGGCAAACTGGTCGCCAGAGGCGGCTAATGGGACATAATTAATTTGTCTGAATGGTGAAAAACAAACTGATATTTTCAGTAGCACTTTGAGGAGTTCACTCAATCATATTCAAAAGTTAAAATTCTCCCCCACATCCAACGCAGCAATTTGCATCTTTATCAAACCCTTCTACAATTCATCTCTCTGAAAAATGAAAAGAAAAACTTTTGGAACAGTACCGAAACTTTTCTTCGTAGTAAATGAGAATTCTTCCCACCTGTTTAACATGTGTAATGGCTCTTTGGACGGAAACAAATTCATCCCCCGCATTTCTCCTCAAAACGCCTACACCTATCAAACTTTCTCCAGTCTTCCCTGAGTGCCCACACGTATTTGCTAAATCGCACAAGTTTCCATGGGACTCGAATTGTCGCTCCCGGAGATGATCACATCCAATGAGCACGAAAGGGCCCCTAAGGCCCATTTAATTCTGAATCTCAAGGGGGCCTGTCGCAAATTGCGGGCGTGGTTCCAGAGCGCCGCCCTCCGTGACGTCACTTTTCAGGATCAGTCGACTCCAGGTTGAGAGAATGATATAAAGGAGTTCGGTTCACACTTTTGTGCCTCTTTCCAGTTTCAACAGCAGAGCGGGAAAGTCGGAGATCTGAGAAAGGCACGAAAGTTGCGACCCAAGTAAGGAGGATGATTTTTCCCAATCAAAAATATTACTCGTTATCTTTTTTTTAATTTTAATGAATTTTATTTGGAATATTTTTCCTTTTTTTATAATAATATAGGATATTAAGAACTAAATTATTCGAAACAAGGCTTGGTTTTTCGT
>JAPMOQ010013892.1:376451-401864 GCA_026543055.1 Argiope trifasciata
CCGATGGTTTAATAAATAATTCCGATTAATAATAATTTAATATTAATTAATCAAAAATAATTTTAAAATAATAAATTTCGATGGTTTAATAATGTGTTTATTAAACTATTGACACACAAATTTATATAACGAGCTGTTTTATGGATATTTAAATTTGTAGACAATATCACTGAGACAGCCTTCATTTGCACAATAGTGAAACATACAATTTCTTTTAACCATTTAAAGATAACCCTTTTAATATTTCCTGCACTAGATTGCCATCTATTTTTAATCCTTATGAATATACAACATTTTAAGAATTCCAATTATCTTTTTATTAAAAAGAACGGGAATGCGACATAAAGATTGATTATTATAGAAAATCAATGTTGTTTTCCATAAGAATACGAATAAAATGCTTGAAACAACTGTACTTAAAAAACACAAATATTGTTTAAAAAATCAATAATTTATTTAGAAAACTATAATGGTATCAATTGTAATAAGTTAGCGTTTTTAAGTTGACTTTTATGTAATCAAATATATATTTCACAATTTATATCAGTAAGAATAAATTTTTATCCGTTTTAAGGATTTTTCAAATGGTTTTAAAAATCCTTAAAACTGCATAGCTGTTATTAAAAATTATATTTTATCCTCGACATTTTTCATAAACATTTTTTTAAACTATCGTAACAATAAATACTTCAATTTTTTATATTCATAGGATCAACATTACTAAAAAATAAACATTTTCATTGTTCGTTGATCTTATTATTCTAATTCCAACTTCCCAAGAAGATAAACGAGATAAGGTCGAATATCTTAATCAGCTATTAGAATAAAATAAGAAACACGCTCTAGAAAGAAAAATTCGAGAAACTCTGATGTATTTGAAGTGTACAAATATGAATATTAAAAAGTAAAACAGAAAATACAATAAATATTTGTTTGATACTTAAGTGTTCTAAGTTTAACAACGCGGATTTTATTAATAATCCATTCAGTTTATGATATATTTGCAAATATCACTGGATTTTATTTATTTTGATAAAATATGTTTTAGACTTAAATTAGATTAATCCAAGTGGTATTAGCAATGTTTGTTTTTAAGTTAAGAAATATAGTTTGGGATTTTAAAGAAAATAAAAACTATATTGTTTACAAAGTATATTTACTCTATTATTTCCCCAAAGG
Source organism: Argiope trifasciata (assembly GCA_026543055.1). Taxonomy (NCBI): domain Eukaryota; kingdom Metazoa; phylum Arthropoda; class Arachnida; order Araneae; family Araneidae; genus Argiope; species Argiope trifasciata. The sequence continues at coordinate 377,631 of JAPMOQ010013892.1, forward strand.
AGTTTGAAAATAAAGTAAAATTCTAATTAAGAATGCTTGTATGTATAGAAAATAGATATTAATTTTCTTGTACAAAATTTAATTTTAAATTTATGAGAATCCGCAACTTACATTTTTAGATTTTAAGAAGTGAAGTTTCATACTGATGAAAATAAAACTTAAATTTAGAAAAGTATAAAATTTGCGTAATAAATGTCAAGAGAAAATTTTGTATTCATGAAATTTTTTACATGATGCTTTGAAATTGAAAAATAAGCAGCAAAAATTTATCAAATAATAAAATTATTTTTTTAATTATCTAAAATAAATTTCTTTTTCAGATTAATATTACTTAATTAATTTTTTTAAAAATCATTTTGTATTTTAGATAAAAAGATGAAACAATTATAGACCTTCAGTTTCAAAAGTAAATAAGCTTATAAAAATTAGCTAATTATTTATCAAATAATTTTAATTGTATCTAAAAGATTTCAGTATTATTTTGAATATTTAATTTATAGCCCATCCTAAACTTATAGATTTATCCTTTGCATTCGTAGTTTAGAAAAAAAATGTCAATTTTCAGTTTTGACAAAAAATGTATTACAAATCTGATTTTAAATTTATATGGGATTCATTTAATCTGAGATTTATCCTTTATCGAGAGAGAATAATTATGCTGTTAGAACTATCTGTCAAATTAATCTGAAAGAAGTTTAAGAAGTAGTAAGGAAAACGAATTAAAAATAATTGAAAATATTAGAAACTGTTAAATTATTGAATCAGAAACCATAAAAGCCCTTTTAATAATAAATTTTTAAAAAAGCCTATGGGACAAATATACCATAAAAATTACAATATACTTTATGAGAAAACTGTTGCAAATAAGGAAACGAAAATAATTATAAATTAATTCCATTTTTTTTAGAAGACATTACTTTTTTAACTTTTCCAGTGTATCACTATTGTTCGAATATTAAAACCGACCATGTAACTAAATGTTTCATGGTTACTTATTGGTTAATACTTTTCAGTCGATCCATCTATAGAAATAATTCTACAAGAAACAAATTTGCCTCTAAAAGATAATAAATATAAAACAGATTCGAATTGAGAAAGGTAATATTATTTGAAGAAGTAGTGCTGTTTTGTATATTTCGAATGCACTCTTACTAGGGCTCTTGCAACTTAGATAAATGTTTAGATCACTGACTTCTGTTGGACATGCGATCTTTGTTACGATCATATCGCACATACAACAATTACTTGAACTGAACTGAGCTCAGATTCAATTTTTCAAATGATCTACTTATTAACATTTTACCAATATGTTTCAAACTTCAGCAAAAAGAAAAAAATAAGATAATTCAATTAAAAAAAAGAAGAAAATGTGCTGGATAAGAAATGCAAAATTCTAATTACAGTCATATTCATACTTTCATTCTTATAATTTTTAGGAACATTTCATAAATTACTGTATTTTTCATAACATAGATTTATAATATATTTTTAAAATATGTTTTAAAATATATAATATCGTCGCACTTTCTATTATGATAACATTCAAAGGTTAAATTTTCAGGACGGAACTTTTTTAATCCATCAACAGTTTTTTTAAAAATTGAGATTAAATTAATTTTGATTTTTCAAGAGTTAGTATAGAATAAAAAACTTGAAAATATTGGGCATAAATATTGTTTTGAAAATACAAATAAAATTTTGCCGTTTATGATATATTTCAAACTTTACCTTTTAATATTGCCTTTTCATAGAAATATTTTTTCTAAATTAATGCAAATGTAGATGAAGAAAGCCTTAAACATTATCATGCTAGGATATTTTATTTTAGATCTCAATACTTTAATTATTTCTCTTTAAAATCATAATTACCAGACGATAATAGAAACTGAGAGAATATTTTTCCCCCGTCGACTTATTTATGTTTCTGTTCATAAAATATTTTGAAATACAATTTCTTTTTAAACTGAAAAGAGATGATTTTGTTTTTTGAATCTCTTCCTTGTCTTCATTTAAGTCGAAAAGTTCACACAGATCTACTGATAACGAAAAGATAAAAAAAAAAACTAATTTTTATTTATATAACGCTGTTTTCAAATTAGAAGGCTCACATTACGTAGGTGATGGTGTTCTGGCATAGGGGAAGCGCGTCTTCCCCCTCATTTGTGCGTCTTGGGTTTAAGTCCCGGTTTGGTCGTTGTTGTTCTTCATCTGCGAGATTAGTGAATGTGCTCCCTGTACAAGGGGGCTGTGCAAGCGAATTTGATGAGGGAGTAGCAAGAACATATTGTTGACACTGCTAAAATAAGAGACGCTTCCTTGGCTTAAAATCCCTGACTTCGTCAGAGGGGTTGTCCAAAACAAGTACCATTAGAAACAACAACAACATCATGGAAAGATTGACAGACATAAAGCTAAGGCTTGACTAAATCAAGCCAAAAATTTTATCAGACCAATAATTTTAGTTATAAAACATATCACATTTCAATTATCAGGATCATGACATTTCTTTTTGAAGTTATAATGCTTGAGTGTAAAAGGACTGATTGTTTGGAGACAGACTTTACTTTTGCAGAATTAAAATTTTAAATTTAATTAAACTTCAAATGTTAGGTTAAAGATCCCACATGGAAATTCAAATATCTAGCTTGTAACATTTCTGATTTAATCACGGATAGATGGATTATTTCGAAAATAAATTTTTCGAGCTCGGCTCAAAAATATTAATAGAAATTTAAAAGTCAAGTTTCTTTAAGATTACAATTTTCTGTTTTTTAAAATTTGGTGTAAGCGAAAGTTAAAATACAAATATATACATTTATAAAAAGGTTTGATTAAGGCAAATTGGTAAAAAATAGATATATTCAAATTGTATTCTCGTTAAAAGAAATGCACAGGCGTATTTATATCTGAATAAAGCAGTTAGAAAACCGATTGTTGTAAATAATTTGCAGAAATACAAGCAATATATTAAAGAGATTTATAAAACGTTTCAAAGTGTATTTTAGAAAATAATTGCTTTATGAAATGAAATATCAAATTATTGAATAACAGAACCGTGTTTGTACTTTTTATGAAACATTCGCTTTTAGCTAGAAGTCATTTTATTTTTAGATTTCAGCTTATTATATTCAGTAACATGCATGGTGGAATCCAAATAACTCCATCACTTATTCAGTATCAAATTTAGTATAAATTGTAAGATAGCTTTCTATTTTGCTTAGAATAATTTTTTCGTTCTTTATAAAATAGAGAGTTATTTGCTTGTTCTTTATATTTTCATTATATTTATAAATAGTACTCTCAGCATATTTATAAAAATAATGTAGGCATATAAATTAACTTTGGTGAAGCATATTCTATGCCAATAAAAAGAAAACAACTTGAAATTACTCTTGCATAATGAACAAATAGTACTACGGTGTTTTTTTTTACTTGTATCTCTATTAATTCAAATAAGTGTTTGGTAGATTCAGTATTTTTGTCAGAGTTGTAGATTCAGTTAAATTTTATTTTGCGATACTTTTCTGAGCTGGAGAAAAGAGGAAAATTGGCGACTTATTCATGATAAATATAAAGATCATGATTTTCCCTTTATAATAAAAACTGGATAAATCGGTGCAGTAATTATATATTTTCTCCATAGAAAATACATAATGAAGTAGTGTTATCAATATTTTTTAGAATATAAAGGATTTTAAAAGTAGGTGATTATTGATAAAATTTTCAAATGGAATAAAAATTTGCAGAATCGGCACTGTGGTTGTGGCTGAGAATACATCACAAACAATTTTACCGACTATGAAATATCCAGTGAAGAAATGGCATTAAGATTTCTGCCTGAAATAGAAAAGAGTTTATGTCGATAACATGTAGAGTAGTAGTGATAAGAAAATAACGATTGACCAAATCGGATAACCTGTAACAAATATTTGCTTAGAAAATGTTACAGCTAGTGAAAATATTTAATTATATTTTGTGAGTAAATTGGAGTGTTTTAAGATTACCTAAAATAGAATTGAACCTTCATTAGAAGGATAAAAGAATCAAAGACGATTTTAACGGGATAATGTTCATAAGCTGATATATAATCTGTATATTGCAATATATCTATAAATTGCATCATGCTATAAATGAACAAAAACTGAATATGATTAAAAATTCTCCAAACTTTTTTACAGAACAGACCGTTGAATTTTTTTTGTCGTGTCCGTGTTTCCACGGAAAGGGGGTGCAGTTGCTACTGAGGGTAAAGACCTCTGAGCACCCAGAGGGCAGAAGTATGACTTGTAGCTCAAATGAAGATAACACACACATTCGCTTGCACAACCCCTTTTTACAGGGGGGCACATTCACACGCCTCACAGACAGAACACAGAGTAACAACCATGCCCGAACCGGGACTCGAACCCGGGACGCCCAGATCACAAGACATGCTACCCCTGTGCCAGGATACCGGCGTTGAACTTATAAGTTACATATATACTCACACACATAGTTTCATTTTGGACGATGCATACCAAGAAAATTTTTCAAAATTTTAATAATATTTTTTATTGAAAAAGATCTTATATTTCCCTTCAATAATTTAAGAGCATGTCATGTTAAAAAACAGGACATTTTTTTTCCATCATCTAAAAATTCAAAAAGTATGTCTTTCAGTAAAATATTTCCATACAACTTTTTTTCTCTTATTTTAACGAGTTTTTAAAATATTTTTAAAGTTATTTTGCATCAGTACTTTAAAGGATTTTAGTTGATTCAGTTATACGAATGTATCAATATTAAGCACGTTTTTACTTACATATTATCACTACCATATAACTAATGTTAAATTTTAAAAACTAAAATGAAGATAACAGGAAGGGAAATTGAGTTTGAAACATTAACAGACAATGATTGCTAGTTATTTAAATTTCTTTAAGTGGCCTAACTCAAATGAATTGTATAATTTGAGCCTTAAAACTTCAACTCTCGTTAGAAGATCAACTTAATTGTTTGAACTGATAAGTTTTAAAAAAGGTTTCAGATCTTTATTATAATACTTCTTGAAAAATATACACATAAATTGGTTTAATTTTTTCGGGTTTTTGGAGCAAGAGCCATATTTGGCCAAGCTGCGCCAAGCAGATGGTAAAAATATGGAGCATATATAAGAACACTCATATTAACATATAAAGGGAAAATTAATCAAAATAAAAATGGAAAGAATGACAGTCCCAAAATACATAATTATAAAACATTTAAATAAAACAATGGTGGGTAAAAAACCTTACATTGAAGCAATGTAAAGGTTCAAACCTAAACAAAAATGTAAATGTACTAAATATAATGATAAAAGCCAATTATTTTTTATAATGTAAAAATTGTTTGGTGGAATTGTTCTCCAACCATGTCTTGCAAAGTTAACGACGATGATTTTAAAAATATATAAATGGAAGAAATTAAAAAATGGGCACTCAATTAAAATGTGATGTATAGTAAAATCCCCACGACATGAGGGGCACTTCGGTGCCATCTCGCCAAAAATGAGATGTTTATGCGTATAGTGAGTATGACCTATACGAAGGCGTGTCAATCTGACATCTACTTCTCGTATAGGGTGTATAGGCCACAAATCATTTGTCGGTTTGATTGAATGTAATTTGTTGTGGATCTGCAGATCCCATGATTCTTGCCAAGTATTAAAAGGGAAACAAATGAAAGACCTTTTAGCATCACAGTATGGAAGCGACCATGACAAAAATGTTCCAGACAGTTTTGGCTGATCGACTCCTTCATTTCTGATATACTCACATGTCCCGGGACCCAGCTAAAAATAATTCTGAATCCCCCACATATATTGGTATACTTAGTAAAGCGTAAGTTTGTCCGAAGGAAATTGAATTGTGAATGCAACTTCCATGAGAATTTCTGAAAGTATATTATCTCACTGACAAAATGCGGCCCGGTAATGAACTGTGTAATTTATATTTGCCCTGAGGATTTTGATTCATTAACTAAAAAGGGAATCTGAGTCTGTAAAGTCGACTAAGTTGCCGATTCTCTAGAGTTGGCTATCCCTTTTCGCTTTGCAATCACTCCCCTTTAAAAGGTACAAAGTCAGAAATTATTGTTTAATGGTAATCTTTATAACTGAGGGACTTTTCTCAGTTTTTAATCTATCTCATAGAATCTTTATATTTCAGGAACAGTGAGTAAATTTAGTAGAAATCTACTTTGTTTCAAGAATATCGCTAAGACGGATTTTAATGTATTATGTGTGAACATAATATTGCATTCGTTGATTTCCCATGACTTGTATAAATACATTTGGGACACTGGAAATGCGCTTATATTTATATTTGATTTTGCCTTACATTTTAACTTCCAGCAATGTTTTTAAAATAGCAGGGGTGGCAAGTTTTATTTAAGTTCTATTACTATATATTAACATACTATTCTGTAATTGCACCGAAATTAATTAAAGGTGGTACCAATTTTAACTAAACCAAGAAGAACCTCATCTGCCAGCCTTTCTGTCTAAATTTCAAAGGCAAGACATAATAGAGGGGAAATTTATCCTCTTGATTTTTTTACTTTAAAAAAAACTCTTATCTTCTCCTTGTGAACTATGCCTTTCTGAACATATGATCAAAAATAGGAAAAAAATATTTTAAAGTAAGGTAATATTCTGGGATGTCGCAACATGGAATCGCATCTTTCTCCCTGGCATTGTGATTCAATATATAGTATTTTGTCTTTCGAAGAATAAAGAAGTACAAAGAAGAAATAAAATTTAAAGATAATAATTAATAATGTTAACTTACTCGGTTAATAAGTCTACCTATTAAAACAAACCTGCCCTTTTGACTCATTCCCATCGATATCTATTTTTGTGAAAAGGCGCTAACACATAACGAAGCTACAGAAGTGGTGAATTTTTTTCATAATTGAGAGCTACACTCCTTCTTACAAAATACATTGGCAAAGATTTTAATAATTTTTTTAAAGAATTCTGTTTGGTACTAATGGGCTCTTTTATTTGGATTTATTTACATCTTCAACAGTTTAACACTGACGTCCTGAATGCTATTTTGGTCTTTCCATAAAAGTCCCAAAGAGAAAAACAAATCCACTTTTTTCATCTTTGAAAAGCAGTAACTCATATTTGGATGCCTCTTTTATACATAAGAAGACCTCCGTACTTTTAAATCATTTTCAGACTGCATGCATACTGTGAAATATAGAAAGTTGTAACATTTGTTGAAACAAAATCTGATGAATCATCAAAAACAAATCAAAATTTAAAACCTTGAATTGTTTTTAATGACTCACCATGCTCATTGACATATGTGACGAAATTCTTATTTTCAAACTTATTAATTTAAAGCATATTTTTTATTGTCTTTGCTTGAAATTATTGTGCTAATCATGGGCAATACTTGACTTCCCGGTGTATCTCAATTCTCAGCTGCATCTAATAGCAACTCGAATATTAATATCAATGAATAATATCAATTTATTATCTATCCATGAAATCCAGATGAAGACGTGATTCATAATGAAACTGCCATCAACTCAACCTACCATCACTGTACATCATCCATGAAATAGACACAGATAAGTGACTTGCTGGTGTATCTGAATGGCCGGCCTTCTCTAATAGCAACACGAATATTAAGATCATTGACAAATATCAATTATTTGTCTATTCTCGAAACTCATGTAGATAGTATGAAACGCTTGAAAATTCGGTTAACATAGCTCACCATCATTGATATACCACCTGAAGAATATACCTTGATACTTGACTTCTTAATATATCTGAATGGCTGCCATCTCTAATAGCAACAAGAATGTTAAAATCATTGACAAATATCCATTATTGGTCTATTCACCAACTCCCCACTGAAGGCATGATTCGTCATGAAATTGCATCAATACAACCGGTCACTACTGCCATACCATCCAAGGAATTATAAACACTCAAATTTTGTCCAGTGACTTGCTTTCTCTTCAGGAACTTCATCTCTGACAAAATTAAGCCTTTTTGCAGTCAATGTCGAATTATTCATGTAGCACTTATGTAAATGCCATCGGGAAGATTATTGGATGAAATATGTTCACCGTCAATATTTAACAATAATTATATAACAAAAGTTTATTCTGGTCAGTTTTATTTGATATAAATTAACTTAGAAGAATGAGACTTCACACAAAACATGCCATGATCCATGAAATAAAAATAGTCATTGCCTAATTTGACTAAATATTAAAAATCACTTAGAACCATTTAAATTTCTTTACTTCCTCAATCAGTTATATGTAAAAGTACTGGAAAATTTCTTCACTAAAGAGTAGATTCCTTTTTATAGCACTTCTAGGAAAAGCCCATTTTATATCAATAGATACTCAAAATTTTTCTTTTTCTTTTAAAGTTCTTCTGTTTGAGTTTCATAAATTTTCAATACAGTCAAACCTAGTTTTAGGTTTATAAATCACTGCTTCTATAAAACTGGATTTTGAAACATTCATATCAAATGTGTGTAAAAAACAATTAAAAAAATTCAAAATGTGTGAAAAAAACAAATAAAATCCTCATTGTTCAGGTTCTTTTCCTACAGATGACAAACAAGCAGACGTATGAAATCTCATTTTACAACGATATAGTTCATCAAAATTTTAATTTTACACACAAACAGGGAAAGAAGCTTTTAGGGGAAAAAATTCAACTACAATTTTAACACTATTTTTTAGTGTTTTTCAGTTTGTAAAAAGTTTAATTTACTAAGAACCACCTTTTATATTCTGTAAAAAAGAAAAAAAGTCCCGAGAGGCACAATAGAGAGAAAAATGTACAAAATGTAAATCCGTAGCTATAGATCTAAATTTATTTTTAGGATTTCTTTTGCTGCTTTTTCAGGCCTTAGCTGAGATTTTATTGTAATCTTTCGTTAATGATACAGAACAGAAAAAATGGTTTTATTTTACCTCTATTAGTAAAATTTGTTATTTTTAGGCCTATGTATTCTAAATGACACGGAAAGAAAAATGCTGATAATGACAAATAATAATGACCAGCTTACATTATAACTGCATGCCACATAAAACAAGAAAATCAAATTAAGCTTAATAATTGCACTTTTTTATTAAAAAACTATAAATTATAATGCTGAATTCTTATGAGATTATTATTTTTTCATTTAATTATTTTCTGCTGCTTTTTCGATTGTTAAACCTCATTTTTCAGCTTATCACAATATAAAATTTGTTTTTTTTTTTAAAATACTAGTTAATATATAATTGGAATAATAAATCTTTCGAAGCAACAAATGGAATTCTTATGGGTAAACATCGCTTTGTCTCAATTTTTGACTTTAGTTGCCCGAAAAACATTTCTCTTCCAAAAGGCAATTTCGAATAAGCCTTTAGATATGTAATAAATATTAAATTTAACAATCTTTCTACAGATAAACGTGTAGAACAATAACTATTGTTTTGGGAATCCGTTATACAAAGTAGTTGGAAACAGAATTAAAAATTTCAATAGATAATTTCTTTCAGTTAAACTAAAAATTAATTCTAAACAAATTCCTATCCTCTTCAAAGGATAATTTTATCTCTGTATTATATGATGTTCGAGCTAGAATTCTTACATTTTTATATTAATAACAGACAAAATGTTTAAAGCCGACAATATTATACAGAATAATTCTAACACAACTAGTTTCTATCTAGTTTAGGAGTTTATGAATTAATTTAAGGATAACCAGATCATTATGAACTTATAACTTATAATTCAACTAACAGACAAAGGCAAATCTTATTTCCATAAATATAATATAGACTTTAAACGTGCAACAATGCTTTCGAGAAATATGTCTGGATATGAAATATCTAACCATGCATGTATTATTTTTCTAATTCTCTGTTACATTATTTAATTCTCTATCCTATTATAATACACTTATTAAACTACACTCACACTAATATTCTTATTATTAGTTCACACTCTTCCTATATATATTTATTTATATATGTATCTTGTTCAAATTTTAAATCGTTAGTAATAGAATTTTTATTCATCCACTCTAGTTCAAATAAATTTTTAAAAACTTCTAGTGGATGATAATTGATGTTAATGCAGGTTTTTTTTTTCAAATATTGATTCACTAATTAAATTTAATTAATTTTTATTATTTTAAGTAGAGTTTTAGCAGTTAATAATAATAGTTGATATCAACAGGCATTAGCTTAATTAGTAAAAATGCAAGGATTTCAGCATTTTGCACGTGAAGGTGAAGAATGTGAGTTCAATTCTTGTGAAAATCCTTTTTTTTTATAACTTTTTAATATTTTTTTTGATGATTATTTACAAAATAATAACTAAAGTAATTTTTTTTCTTTCTTGATCTAAGTGGGAATTTAAATTTTTATTATATACTATTATTATATACTTATATAATTTTTATTATATACTATTATATAATTTTTATTATATATTTTTACTCTAAAATTTTCAATTAATTATTTATAAGCCATGCTCTTTTTATAACTTATCAACCAATTATATTTAAACTTCTACAATCACGTAATTCATATTATTATAGATGCCTTACGATAATTTGTTCACAGCACTAAAACTCTCTCTGATTCGCAGTTAGTTGTCATGAATTATGTGGAAAATATCACATTTTATATTTTTTCCATCACATTACGCTTCTTTTTAAACACGGGCTGAACATCCCACTTTTCTCGGTTTAATTTGCAATAAGGGTTAATTGAATTATTCAGTTTGAGTTTTTGTCAAAATATAAAACTCTCTCTGATTCACAATTAGTTGTCATGAATTATGTGGAAAATAACACATTTTATATTTTTTCCTTCACATTACGCTTCTTTTTAAACACGGGCTGAACATCACACTTTTCTCGGTTTAATTTGCAATAAGGGTTAATTGAATTATTCAGTCTGAGTTCTTGTCAAAATGTCGGCAGTCTCTGGCACTGTCTTAACATGCTCTTACAGGATAAATGCTACTTTCATTTTGTGAGAAATTAATTGTTAAAAAATATGATTATAATATTTTTTTTTAAAATTCATTAAAAATAGAAACTGAATTTATAGGTTAAAACATTGTTATCAAAGAAAAAAAAGGCATTTTCAGAGGATTTAAAAACCAGTTTTGTGTTGCAATATTTTTGGAAGTTATCGTAGAAAAATTCCAAATAGTGTAATTTTCATTAATTAAAGTTTCAAAAAAATACGTCTAGGTATACTTTTTCTTCCTCCAAAGTAAATATGTACATTCTAAGTGCGGTAACTCTTTGTCATAGGGTCTAGTATGTAGAGCACACACATTCATTCATATATGCAAACGCCTATTCATTTGATTATCAGTCTAGGAGTAATTCTGGGCATTGATTGGGCTGAAATTGGTATATTTTTGTTAAGTGGTGGACGAAAAGATCTAAAAGAACACTTTTTAATAATAATATTTCTTTTTTTATAAATCAGGCAATTTTAATAATTAATTTAGAAGATTCATTGATATAACAACTTAGGCTTAAAATATTTATAAAAATATTTTGTTATATATGACTCACAGAGCAAATTATAACAAAATCTAATAGTTATTCATCAATGCATTCTTTGACTCAAATTACATAAAATTTATTTATCATTATTATTGTTGTAATTATTTAGACCAAGTTAACAGTACTAAACAGTATGTATGCCTATTACTAATGACTTGCAAATTAAACATTTGGCTTGAATTAGAATGCGTACCCTGTATAAATTCAAACATGTTTACCGTAAAGAAAAGCTAATTTATTGAATTAATGATATAGATATTGCAAACGATCATAGAAACCTTTACCTTTCATGGATTTTTTTTATAAAACATAACATTTAATATTTGTTTAATTTCATCAAAAAACGTGTAGAAAGTTACATTTTTTTAAAAAAATTAATTTGCAGTTATAGTTAATTTATTTTTTTATTTAAACTTCTGCCAATATGATGACAGTAGTTTAATAAAAGCTATTTTTTCCACTTTGCTCGTTTATTATTTTTCGTTTGATGTAAAATTTTATTGTTTTGTTAGAAAAATACCGTTGGGAAAAATATGGTTAAAAATTTCTTAATTTAAAATATTTCTTTAAAAATTCGTTAAAAGTAGAAACTTAAGTTATATGCTAAAATACTCATACCATTAGAAAGCTAATTTTTTAAATCTTTAAGTTGATGTAAAAATGATCTTTGTGCGATAACACTTTCGAAGTTATAGAGAAAAACCGTTAGAATTTCGCTTAATTTTTAATTAATTAAAATTGTAATTAAAATTTGAAAAAGGGGCTCCGAGATGCACATTCCCGACCTTCAAGGTATACATGTACCAAATTTGGTAGCTCTAGGTGGAATGGTCTGACCTGTAGAGCGCCAACACACACACATACACATTGAGCTTTATTATAAGTATAGATTAGTGATTACTGTTATTCTGGATAATCTTGCTGTAATATAAATTGCGAAATGCATGAATACAACAGCTTCCTTTAATAACGTAAATATTTAATGTAATGTTTAAATTAAAATAATTGGAAAAAAACTAGTATCAAATCAAACAGATCGATTATTAATTCGAACATACAGGATTAATATATTTTTATAGCGCTAAGATCTAACAGAAATAATAAATTTTTAACATACATTTAAAAATATTTATGCATAATACAAACCCGTTTTTTATTTTAATTATATTTCTCTTATTTTTAAATTTATTAATTATATAAGGGCATGTTGATGGGATTTCATTCTTAATCAGAATTCCAGAATGTTTTTTCTTACTAATTTAAATGCTATTATTAATTTCATTTAAGTTTTACTCAAGAATTGTTAATCTTAACTTAGTCTTTGATAGACAGGCATTTAGTCCCGTTAATTTAGTAATGAAAACTAACACCACTTATCAAAAGACTGTGATATTTTTTGAAGTTATGCAACCCATTATTATTCTAAAACTTTTAATTTCAAACTGGCACGTGACGTTTTCTGGATTTCAAGCATTTTGAATAATTAGTATTTAATATAATACCTTGAGCTTTTGACTATCGAAAATTAAGGGGTCGTTGAAGTGATACTTCATCAAAACAGCCTTCACTCCACATTATCTCCAATCAGCACGAATATCAAATAAGATGTCCAATAAATGATATATCTGATTGGCTGTTTGAATACAAACGAACTCCATAACTATTAAATAGGTACAGAAAATTTGGTGCAGAAGTTAATCATCTAAAATATCTATAAATATCAAATTTTATTTAAAATTCAGTAAAATTTGCATTGACGATCTTTTCTTCAGTACACAATTTTGTGTGGAATGATTTGAATACATCTTATAATATTTCAGAGGGATTACACCCTTTAGCTTAAATATATATTCCCACTGTCATATTCAATACGTAGATCGTCATTGTTTTATAAATAGATTAAGATATTAATATATATGCAATAAAAATGAAAGACTATTTTTAAAATTGTCAACAAAAAATTGAAAAAGAGACCGTCGCCATCTAGGTCAATAATAAAGGATCTATTTTAAAAATTTCAAAAATTTGTTTATGCTAAAGATGATTCCGAAAAGTAAAAAATTTTTTCTATGTTGTGCACTTAATTTTGCCATCCTTTAAAAATATTTTCAATTTTAAAATGTTATCAATTAAATTTATCTCCTCTATTTTTTAGTAAAACATTACCAAGACGCACAATTTATTTCATTTTAAATTGCAAAGGTATTTAAAATTTGCGTCTACAATGGTATACAAGAGCTAAACTATCTCTAAATCAGTCTTGTGGGAAACGGCATCCTAACAGCCAGATAAAACAGAATCTGCATGAGCCGTAAGAAAAAAATAGTATGCAAGCAATTATCTGTAAAAAATGTCATTTAGTGTTTGAAAAATATTAGAGAAACAGCCACAAAAGTATGCATAAACTTCAAGAGAAATGTTTAATTTTATAATCAATTACTATCTGCATAAAAAGGTTCTACAGTCAAATTCTATAAAAGTTTCGAGACATCATTCTCATAAATGACGTGATTCTTATTTTGTTGTTGTTGTTATTACATAATGCATTAAAGGTATATTTAGTTACGGCAAATTGCATAATTCTCAATTGTAAGAAACCATATTCTCAAGTAACCTTTGGATTCACAGAAATGCTACGTAGTTCTTGAATGCAAAAATTCTCATGTCTCAAAAAAGTAATATATTTTCATTTCGTTTCAATTATTTCATCAATAGAGAAAACTTTTTTGCGTAAAAGCTATGTCTCAATTCAAATAATAATAAGCCCATTTTTCCAAGGAATTGCAATTTGAATATTAAATTAGGGCGTGAATGAAAAACTCTCAAAAACTGAAATTCTCTAAGAAATTATCGTCGGAGTTGTGATTAGAATGAATCTTATGACTTTTTTCTTTTTCTTTTGTTTTGTTTTCAACGTATTCCAGCTGCAGTTAAATTTGTAAGGCAATTTTTTATAATCTGTCTCTATTCAGTTGTTGTATCACTTGAAATGAGAAATAATAATCTATTCGATTATGTATCAAATACGGAAATTATTCAGATGTATAAATATCTGAATTATTTTTAAACAATTCATTGAACAATCGAATAACATATATTCGCACTTACAGAGATAATGCTAATTTGATAAAATTATACAATATTGAAAAATCTAAAAATATTATTTCTATATTTTGATACATCTCTGTTGATCAAAACCATATAGGTTTTAGCTCAGTTTAGCTATCCCATTTTTAAAGCAACACTAAGGAATTTTGGGATGAAATGTAATTTTGACCCGTTGTCAGATATCGGGGACAACACTTGAGACGATGGTTCTTCGACAGAATTGGTTCTCAAACCTAAACCCCGAAGTGCACTTGAAAATTTTTGTAAATTTACTATTGACACTTGTTAAATTTCCTTATTCTTAACATAATTTTTCTTATTTTATTTTACTCTTCTATTAATCCTTCATAACTGTAAAATTTTCTTATTTTCTTCTGTAATGTGTTGAATAGTTACTTCTGTAAGCCCCATGTAATACTTCTTGGGGTACGGGGCTTTTATAAATGCTTAAATTAGAAGAAAAACTTAAAGCCCTCTGCCTCCGAAACTGAAACCTTACTACTAGGCCATTATAGAAATTTTTATTTTGTTTTTCCAATATTGCGAAAATACTGTGAATGGTTTATTTTTCAATCGATTTTGTTACATTTTTTTTTAATTAGAGACTACACAAGGCTTAATTTTTAAGCCCAGAAAGCAAAATTCATAAAAGAATTGTTTTTTCACAATTGCATGATCTTTCTAATCAATCATCTTTTGGTTTCTGATAAGCTATATATGTTTGTTTTCATAATCCAAGTACTAAGAATTTAAATTATGAATTTTCAGTTTTGGTTCAAACTTTCAATTATTTACTAAGAAGTATTGTCATATAAACACATATTTATCAAATACTTGAAGCAAAAATAAGTCCAGTTATCAAATTATCAATAAAAATAGCTAAAAAGCTATCATTAAACTTATTATATGTAGTTTGCTTCTATTTAATGGAAAAAAATACAATGTACTGTGAATTCTCCAGGAATCTATTATGAGAGAAAATTATTGAGCATGAAATCAATCTGATAAACTGATGTCATGTTTTAATCGTTCAATTTTTTTCCATTTCTTTATTTTTTTTTTCAAATTTTTCCTGTGATCTTCTTTTTTCAGTTCCGTTTTTGATGGGTTCAAAGCTTGTGAAGAATTTATATCTTCAAACGTAATGTAAGAAGCTCAAATTATTCTAGAACTAGCTTTTCAGAAAAATAACACATTTTAGTGAAACAATTATATGTTATAAATTTTGATTAATTCTTTCTACATGATAACAGTTTGTTAAAATAGAGATTTATTACATTGGAATCAGTCTTATCCATACGACATTTTACAGCTTCACCATAGACAAATGGGAAATGAGCGAAGAATTTAAGAATATGAATAATTCTGTGTAGAATAACGGTATAGATATTAAAGATGTTTCAGTAATATAGCGAAAATGAACGAATGCATAGATTTGAATATGTTACTGGAGCAGACACCATGCTCATTAAATTTTCCAATCGTGTAATCACTAATTTATTCTACAAGATAAAGCAATCAGCAAACGAAATTTAATATGAAATTCTGGAGTGTTTTCGAGAATTTTTAATCAAAACTGTCAAATTTACTGTGCTCAAAGATTTGAGTTTCTCTCATCGTCAATGGTCTTTCGTAAATTGTTTGATAATCATAACATAGTATCTAATTTCAATCTTGAAACTGCGGTATCATCATCATAGCCCAATCTTTTGTAAAGGCTTTAGAGCTAAAGAATATAAAACTCAATTTCACAAAAATTTCCGCATGTGAAGAAAATGGATATACGTAACATATTATGTTTAGAAAGTTGATTGTCTTCCATTTAATGTGGTATAATTGTTAGGGAGAAGAATCCTGCTTCAAATGCCAACCTCGTCTTCAGATTAGATATCGCGTTTCAAGAAGCGCAATACAATGTTTTAAAAGAAAATATTTATCTAGCTAAATTAAATCTGTATCTTAGTAAATTAATAAACTTCCTCCTTATTTTCAGCATTTAGCTCTATTCACATCAACTCGTTTTCAGAAATGAAGAAAAATACGAAACATGCCTAGAGATTAAGTACTAAATATAGGACAAATTGAGATGTAATTTCCTTAAATAATTTGCTATTCATACAGATATGGTAATTTAAAGCTGACATCAAAAATCAATTGTTATCTCCCTACTATTACATTGGATTTTAGTGAAGGTAAGAGACAATGGTTTAAATGTCATTCTCGTCTCTAAGCCATAGTTAATCGTTATGAGATTTGTCCAAAAATAGGCTTTGTAATACTTCAAAATGTTCATATAATTGAATTAAAAACGACATAAAATGAAACTGCAATCGATTTATCGTCATAGCAGCTTTCCAAAACGAATCTTCTAGGATTATACATCATGATCAAAAGGATTTCATTGGTAAATTGCTTACGTGGAAGTGTGTCTTAAAATGGTACTACATAACGGTACTACATAATAATTCAAACTACATAACGATGATAATTTTTACTAAAGGAACTTATCCAAAAACTTTTTATGTAATTTTCTATAGATTGTATATCCGAAGTTAAAATTTCTTATCATTTCTTCCCGTTTTGTTTAAAAGCATCTTTGCAAAAAAATAGAAATTGCATTTCAATATACATGTTAACGTATAAGAAAAAAAAACCATTGTCATATCAAAACTCTATTTTTAAAAAAGAAGAGTAATAAAAATGCTAAAAGAATTAAATCATTAATTATTTCGCTCATTTTAAATCAAAATTTAAAGCTGTCTGTCCCAGTAATATTTTTAATTAGTTGGTACCCGGCGCGTTGCTGCAGCAAAAGAAATAATTTTGGAAATATCGTTTGAAATTTAAAATAACTGTCTTCTTTAGTTGAGAATTCTTGAAAAAATAGCATGTATTTTCGTATCGGAAATGAATACGTTCATTCAATTTGAAACATATATAAAGCAGAAGTGTAAATAGTATTTATTCTATTATTTCTTACTTTATTATTCAAGAGCTTTAGGCTAGGCAGTATTACATTTGTTTGTTTTTCCGTCTTGAGCAGAAACAAATAAAGCATCCAGCATATAACTGGTTATGTGATTATTACTTTTTTTAGGTTCAGTCCAAACATTTAAAGTGCAAGTAATAAGTAGTCAAACTTTTATCGTAATCGGATGAGAGACGCCGCAGCGCATAAGATACATAGAAGCAAACATTCATTTTTATTTATATAGATTACATTTCCTTATAAAATTGCTTTCCGAGTTTCGTGAAGTGCTTTAGTTTTTTAAATTTTTTTTATCTGATTCTTTTGAATTAATTTGCACTTATTTTTAATTGAAAATTCATACTCTAAATTACTTTAAATACCATTTACGCATCTTAAATTGATATCTCAAACACATTTAATTACATCTTTAAAATTATTATTGACTGAGTCTTATTGACTGATGAAATTCAAAATATTTTCAATGAAATGAAATTCGTAAATGAATTCAAAATATTTTCAATGAAATGAAATTCGTAAATGAATTCAAAATATTTTCAATGAAAATGAAGTCAATGAAATTCAAAATATTTTCGAATCCTTTCTTTCATATCTCAGAATTTTTTTTATTTATTCATTTATCTTATTAAGATGCTTTGTTGTTTACTTCTACAAATATACGTTGGTTTTAAATAATAGACAATTTTAATAATCCTTAAATGCAATAAAAGATAGACGATTACAATATTTGATAGCATAAAAAAAGTTTTTGGAATAATATATGTTTACGAAAAACATATTTCTGAAACGAAATTAAATGATCTGGGACGTTATTTAACTAATCTTTAAACTGCTAAAAAGCTAAATATTTTATATATATGAATTAATTAAGGTAAATTCTGTTTTCTATATGTTAATTAAACACATTAACTCTACTTTATTAAAACGTGTTAATAAAATAAAATATCTTTTTGTTATTTAATCTCATAGTAGAATACCAAATGAGACTTCTCAGACCACACATAATTCTAATTCTTCCCATCATTTGCATATATTTGATTACTAAATATTTAATTTTGAAAATTTATTTAAGCTAATACTTTAAATGTACTTTATAGATTACTCATACTATCATATACCGTGCTTTATAGATCATTCATGTATTTTTACACGAAGCGATTCACTCCAAAAAATCCAAATGAAAGAAGATGAGCCAAGAGAACTGAAGATTCTGTTACAAATTGTAGATTAGTGGCGTAAATTTATGGAAACTAAAAATATAAACATATAACAATTCATAACAAACGTGTAACCGATATCGATGGAAATATGAGTGCAATATTCGACCCTACTTATGCTATTTTCTAAAAGATTGAACACATCATTCGATGGACAAAAATAAATAAATAAAATTATGTAATTTTCAAAACAATCTTAAAAGAATGAGTATTCTCAGTGGCGAGTTTTTTTTACGATGATTCGGTGTATCGTCATATTTTAAAAGTTTTTTTTCTCTTTCTTAGTTCTTTCACGAAAAACGTATTTCTCTGGCAATGTTTTTATTGTCTATTACATCCTTTTCTGTGTGAAGTTTTTTTATTATCTATTCTGGCTATCTAAAAAAGTTGCATTTCCTCTAGAAATATAAAGCTTTAAAAGCTTTAACTATTTGTTTTTTCTCTGCTTTAACTGCATTTTTTTTACATACTACCTGTTCCATTTTCCTATAAAAATTTGATATGTTAATTCAGAAAGTATAAATGAAAAATTGAAAACTCGGTAAATCTCTGTTTTTTCTACAGTTATTGAAATTATTTTTTATACACTTGAGTAATCAGGACATGACCTAGAAGATTTTTAAAATGGCTAATATCTTTTGCAATCTAACACGTAACAATAATTAAATGCATACTTTTCTAGATTTTTTTTTTATTTCTAAAATGCAGTATCAATTAAAAACATTCTAAACTATTGTATCTAAGCAATTCAATTCAAGGCTTTGATAAATTTTCAAATGAAGGTTTGTTGAAAATATTATTCAAAGCGTAATGTGATTAAAAAAATTATTTTTCGGTCAACCTTCTAAAGACAAAATAATGCATTTAAATATATATAGGCCTGAACATCATGACGGAAAAATTGACTTGTTGCAACTCTTAAAAAACAATCATTTGATATTAAATGCTAATAATATAAATTGTAACCTTTATTCCAAAATTTAAACTGTATCAAAGTCTTTTGCACTTCAAGAATAATGTTACTCAAGTAATGCTGCTTCCCAGCACATTTAGTTCCATGTTACGTAAGAAAGTTTTACGGGCAGATTTATTGGATGCTGATCGGATACCGAATCCATAAACACGGTATTGGCAACTATTTGGTGACTTTGATGACAAAATGTATAATACTAGAATCTTCAAGAATTTTGATGATAGGCCCAATAAGACGCGAGTTATGCTTGATTGTTCGAGAACCTTCTCTGCCTTGTCTGAAACCCAGCTGGAGTAAATCATTTGAGATCAGCTATAGTTAACAGCTTTCTCCTTGAACGCTTCGGGCTGCTTGCCGTTGCTAAGCTATTGGCATTCTGCTTTTTACTAGAACTGTTGCTATTTATTGATTGTGTATATCTTGGTTGGGTTTTGTCGTCTGTGTATTCGCTTATTAATGCTAATAAATCTCGTTATTTGTTCTTAAAGCCTATTTGCTGCGTTACCATACAGCCCCTACAGGCGAACTCATTGACTTAACGGACTTAGTTGGTGAAGTTCCTTTACAATAAACAGTAGAATACCATCTATTAGTACAATATACTTTTAATACATCGGAATATCACTAATATGATTCTAAATTCATGAGATAGACTTTAAGATTAGGCCAGTATCAGTTGTATGTATTTCCTATTAGGCTATATAGTCAGCTTCCAAGGACTAATGTAGCTATTGCACATATTTTTTATTTAAAAATTGTTAAGCCTGATTACAAGTAAATAAATTTATAAAAATTTCAAATTCTATGAGTAATAATACATAAGATTATACTAAAATTTTTTGGATGTATTATTAATTATTGCAATATTTATAAATACGAAGTCGATTTATAAATAACTATGTAGAAATATAGATGCCTCAATAAAAAGTCATAATTAATAAAAGGCTTAAATTTTTCCACAAATACTAAATAAAATCGAAAACATATTGTCAGTAAGTACTATTAGAAGTAGCTGATACTGTGAAGATATTGAAAAATAAATATAAATTAATAAATTTCTCTAAGTTTCATGGCTCTGTCTAGAGAAATAGAATAAATATATAAATCAGAACCTGGTGAGATGTATAAAAAAAGTCACATATACCTAGTATAAAATGACGTCTCTTGAAACGTCTGTATCTTTGAACAAAACAATTCGGAAAAAGTTATCTGATATTGAAGATATTTGTACCATTTTGTAAGACATTTATTGGGGAAGGTTTTAGTATATTGAGGTCATATTAAAAATTTTTAAAAAGAATTTTATATCTGTGATTTTAATTATTTTCCTATTCCGATTTGTGCATTGATAAAAAAAGTATCTTTGCATTGCATTTATCTTCACATATGCGAAAACTTCAAACAACGCATGCCTAAATAGCAAGATATGTGATATGAATATGCAATACAAATCTTAGTTTACGTCTGATTTTAAACCGCGATTCAGAACTCATTATGCACCCGAAAATTGATTGACATCACATGAAAATAAAAAATGACTTTTAAAATTGCGATTTTAATTACTTTATTAATAAAGTCTAGTGACAAACGTTTCGCTCTGTTGGAATTGGCTTAAACGAAGAATATTTCCCTTATGGACAACTTTATGCGGCACTTTCTAGAGTTGCATCCAAAAAAAAATCTTTTTGCCTTGGCAGCAGGAGGAAAAGCAGTCAACATAGTTCATAAAGAAATATTATGAAACAAAGTGAATTTAGTTTCATATCAGATTATATGGAGTTGATAAAAAAGTGTGGAACAATGGGTGCAATGACTTATTTGTATATTTTTAAATTTAAAACAGCCTTTCTATTTCTATATTTTTAATCTATTGCTATTTTCTATGAATTATTTCTTAAGTCTAAATATTTCGGAACAGCTTTGATTTACAGTCATTTTCTCCAAATTTCAGCGAGTTGGCAAAATGTTGCACGAACGGCAGCAAAAACGCAACGACAGCAAAAGCTACACCGAAAAATTGTTAATCTCGCAAGGCACGAAATGATTAAATATCAGAATCTAGCTAAAAATTGTTTTGTAGTTATTTTTGATGATTTCTAAATATATTTTTACGTTTGTTTGATGTTCCGTGGCATGCTCATATCGTATCGGGTGGTGGTAGACTTAAGTTATGTTTTCCTCTTGGATGTTAT
Organism: Argiope trifasciata; assembly: GCA_026543055.1. Lineage (NCBI taxonomy): Eukaryota > Metazoa > Arthropoda > Arachnida > Araneae > Araneidae > Argiope > Argiope trifasciata. The sequence goes on from JAPMOQ010013892.1 coordinate 399,686, forward strand.
GGCAGGGGCAACGCTGTGAAAATAGTTTTAGTTCTTATAATAAAACACAAAGTGCTGAAAACAGAGAAAAGTAGGGATATTAGTATACTTGTTAGTCATTCAAGGGGGAAAAATTGAAGGTAGTGCATTAAGGTTACAAAACTAATGAGTTTTAAATTAGAGAATAAACTTTGAAAGGTGGTGAAGTTCATTATCTTTGAATATTTTTAATAACTATAAGTAATTTCGAATAGAAATATCGATAATGTAAATAGAAACTATTTCTTTACATGAACGGTTTGTAGCTCTATGTTCCTTACATATCAGCTACCTTTTTTTTGGCGGATTTTGCACCATTTTATATTGTTTAGTGATTCGCATATATATCATTAACACTATTACCTACTAAAACATTTTTTTCATTTCATTATTTATGTATTACATATTTTACTAATTTTATTTTTTGTTTAAATGGCAGGAAGGGTCTCCCAAAACTTTCTCTCTCACATTTACCAATAAAGGCCTTATATCTACTCCTCACAAAATTGTCTATAGTTTGGGACACCACGAAGAACTTACATAGCATTGGCAAGCAATAGCTATGAAATAAAGCTAATCACTATGGATTTAACATTTTTTTATAGATTCTATCTGACCAATGTGTATGTTAAACAGTTCTTTACTGTCTGATTCAAGCCAAAATGTGACACATTTAAGATACTATGTTTAACTGCATACAAAAGAAAAAAGACACAATAGCGATCATTTCTTTGACAGATTTGGTTCAAAATTAGGATCTATATTCTAAATCCTAAACCAGTAAAATTATTACCAAGTTCTTTGAGTTTAATATTTATTGAGTTCTCTTGTACTCGAGAAGGCGATTAGAAAACTTTCCTCTGGTTGAATTTCATTCATAATTTAAAAAATTGATAAATTTGGTCCAAAGAATATACGTAAGGTTTCATATAATTCAGATAGTTTTTGAGTTATCGAATTCTTAAGCAAACATTAGGGAAAAAATATTTTTCAAATTTCAAGATTCCTTAAAATAGAGATTATGAGTTCGGATTTTTTGATGAATTTAATGTTTTCTGTATATTTCGCTCAAGAGAAAGTGAAAAACTCCTTTTTAAAGTAATATCAAACAATTGGTTAATTAAAGCGCAATAATAATGTACCTTAACTCTAAAATTATAAAATTAAATTAAATTGATTATTAGATAAATGAATTATCTTTGCAACATTTCAAACACTTTTTATCACAATTCAAAAAATTCTCAAGAGTAATAAAATTATTCTAAAAGTCATTTTTTAATCCTTTTGAGTGTGGGTAATCTTTTTTTAAATTGCAAAAAATCTTTCTTTAATATTAAAGAGCAAAAGTATTTCTATTTAAACATCTTTTCAGAAAATAGCAAACTTTATCACTAATTCTTGACATTTAAAATTTAGAAATTCACAAGAAATTACTTTCATGAGAGTCTTAAATTCTTACATTAAAAATGTAGAATGTTCATCTTAACTAACTTTATTTCATTAATACAAGTTCAGACATGATTTGAAATGTTTTAAGTTTCTTCTTGTGTGGTTTCAAGAAAAGAAAGAATTAAAAGCACACTCTAGAGATTTAACAAAAAATAATAATTCTTAATATTCCTGTATGACTTTCCTTAAAATAAAGCTGGATTATTAACCTTTTTTCTTTGTCAATTAAAAACCAAAACTGTAGTTCATTTTGGTGATTTTAAGGAAAGTAAAATAATGTAAAAATAGAAACTTTCTAGGAGGAGATATCTTTTTCTCAGCAGATAATATTTATGGAGTATAACTGATGAAATATTGAGTTAAAGTATAGTTGATGAAAAGAAAATTTTTTAAAGCACTTTAAAACACTCTCGAAATGTTCTTAAAATATTTTAACGAACCAATTATTTTTGGGTGAATAATTTAGAGCTGCATTTTGATATTTGATTTTAAAATTATAAAATTTTGAAATAGTTCAAAAATGTTGCTATAATTTTAATTTTTATTCAAGATAAGCAATTTGTTTTCTATTTGATCCTAAAAATTTCTAAAAGTTTAAAAGAAAAAATAAATGTATCATTACTAATCACATATTGTGCAAGGTGATTATGAGTAATTACATACTCATACTGTACATACTCATACATACATACTGTATACTGTACATACTCAT
>JAPMOQ010013892.1:401874-430399 GCA_026543055.1 Argiope trifasciata
ATACTGTACATACTCATACATACATACTGTATACTGTACATACTCATTTAATCACGGCTAAATAGCTAATGCTCAAAACCCTTAGAAATATCATTTTCAGCTGAAAAAATGCATTAAATACCTTAAAGATACTCTTTGACAATAAATGCTCTCCTGTAACAGTAACGAAGTCTAAATTTTTATTTTGTGTCCAGCTTGTTAAGTATATTTAGTTTTTTAAGCACATTAATAAAAAAAATGTATCTCACTTTTAGCGACATAATTTACCGAGTTATGAAGCACTGAACATCACTGAATATTATTATTTTAGGTAGTTTCAATAGCTGTATGATAATAGGATCTCTACTTCCTTGAAGTTGTATAAAATAATCTATAACTTTGTCAGCTTTGGTAGCAGATGAGTATAATTTTTATTGTAAAATATTAATGTTGCAAGAATATTTTAAAATACAATTTAAAGGACCAGCAAAGGGAAATTTAGGTTTTGTAATACTTTCAGGAGTCAATTTAATGACTAAAACGACATAAAATATAATAATATCCTTTAAATCATTTAACCAATAGCTTATAGTATAACAATCAGCTATTGGTAGATATTAGTACTGCCTTCCATCATGCGTAAAGCTGTTCTAATTTATACATTAAAAATGTTTCAAAAATTATAATAGTAATATCTAATGCAATTTTACTCCCCAGCCGATATATTTATTTAATACGGCTGTTTTGAAACAATAAGTGCATGAACATTTGGTATAATGATTTGAATATTAATATTAAAAAAATACATAATTCATCCGATTTAAACAATTCAATTTGTATTAAATAAATTCCTCTAAAATTCAAACTTTTATGTTTGTATTAAACGGTGCTTTGTGTAATTTTAAGTCTTTACAATTCTAGGATATATAAGAAACAATACAGATTTTATAAACACAGGATTACAGAGACGATATGATTTGAAGCAGAATTTCTATTCTTTCTCAATCTTAGTAATCGTAACGCTTTCAAGTAGAAAGCTTTTAAATTGTTATTTTCTTTTTCTTTCGTTTCTTTCGTGCATTTTGACCATAAGAAATTCTCTTTTATCTTTTAGAAAGTATATCAAATATTTTCTTGGTTCCTAGAATTCTCTGGACTTTACGAAAATAGAGAAAAAAGGACGTACCAAGATCCAGTGAATAAAGCTTTCTCGGAAGACTGAGAAAAGTCTTAAAATTTGAAAATACAGTTTGCTTATTCATTCGTGTATGTTTTAGAAAATATCGGTCACTGCTTTTTCAAGATTTTTTTTAGTTTTTGAGAAAGGAAATCTCTGTAGCTTGGAACGCATAGAATAATAAGGAGAACAGAATGAATAAACATTGAAATGGTTGATTTTTAAAGCACGCAACGGTTTAGGAACAGAAAAGTTTAAAATTTCCCTTGTTTGGCTGGAAGGCAAAAGGTAGATTCCATTTAAGTCAATATCTGGCAACAAAATGGAAGTTGTTAGGAACCGTCAAAATATGGGTGCAAAACTCTTTTTTAAGCCACTAACCTCTAAGAAATTGTAGATGGCAAAATACTTTAAAAAGCTAAAGTTGTTAGTCTTAATGAGGCGCTAATTTGTCTAATTTGATTCATTTTCATATCTTCAATTCTAAGAAAATTATAGCGGAAGGAAAAATTAAACACCTGCCCCCCCCCCTTTCAGTTAAATGGGTTATTTCAGCAAATGGGCTCTGCCGGGATTTTTAAAATTTAGCAACATTTTCCACGTGTTAAAATCCAGACAAAATTACTCTTAACCTGCTCATGAGATAACATGAGCAAATCTTTAATCCAAACGAAGGGTGGTTTTGTGTTCTAAGGACCTTGATCGGTGAAGATCTGAAGAAATGCTCTAGAAGTCTTGTCATGAGAACCATTGTTAATAGGTAGGCTTCCTATAAGAATCTATCTAACAACAAGTAATATATAATATATTTTTAGCTCAATTCCCTCTTAGCTCAACAACGAAAAATTTTATTTCAATTACTTTTTATAAAATAATTATCACTAAAATTATTATGTATAAAAAATTATTGATTTTCGCAAAAATTGAACTTTTACTGGAATTGGACTTTTTTCACCTTTACTGGAAAAACACTAAAACCCTCGCATTTTACCGATTGGGGTACTGCCTGCTGATTTCAATGCTCATTACAAACTGCTAAAAGTCTATTTAAAGTATTAAAAATTAACTAAATTTAATTTATGACCTAAGATTTGTAAAAAAACTGTATTAACTTCAAGTGTCATCAACTACAAGTTCTAAAAAATGTATTTGAACTTGGATGGGTGAATAAAATTGTAATATTGTAATATCGCTAATAATATTTTATTAACGACTGAAAATTTGAACAAGATATATAAATAAATGTATTTAGGAAGAATGTGAATTAATAGAAATAATGAAAAAAAACATATGTGTATTTCATTTACCACATGATATTATGTGCAAGAATACTTTTAGAAAACTAAGATACGAAAAATTCAGATTTATAATGTTTTATATTTTAATTTAAATAGAAAAGCAGAGGGAAAAAAGAGAGAAAATAAAGAAAAAAACCCCGATACCTGAGTATTTATTTTCATATCATTTCTTACAAATGTGTAATATTGTTTCCTTCTCCAGTAAATCTGCCAGTTAGGAAGTTAATGTTAAAGAGATTGTATTGGATACTGATACAATGAACTCTGGCGATGGCCACAAACTTGGCAGTTTTTTGTCGACTTGTGAACGAATCTGGTGATTGGTGGCAACAAAACTGAAGCGTTCCGAATATACGAAAATTTTATCAATAGCTCTAACAAAAAAATCGAGTACCAATATTTATTCTAGAACATTCGATGCTTTGTCGCAGAATCAAAGAACGTGTAGGAAGACAGATTAAAGGGTGTCAACTGAATTGAAGGAAATATTCAAGTGAATTCTCTTAACCGGAGAGTTCCTGTTGAGGCTTTAAGGTGTTGCAATCATTTAATAAGGGCCTGTTTCTGACATAATGTTGATTTCTGCCAATGCTGCATTGTGAACGCTTTGTGTGTGCTTTGTTACTTGTATTACCAAAATTTTTTTGTTACTTATAAAAGTTTTGTTACATGTAAAATAAGGCGGTAGTTATCCAATATTGAGCTAGTTGAACTTTTCATTCTTATACTCACTAAATGGATATACTACAATGGTACATACATGTTACAATATTTTACCTTTACTCGGCATTTACTTTCAGAACCGTTGATCATTGACATATACTTCCAATTATAAAACTTTTTATAATAAAATATGCATTTGGGATAAAGCAATTTTGGAAGATAAAAAAATTCTTTGGTGAAAACCTGGTGAAATTTAATATTTTATATGATGCCTCATTTTGTATTTTTATATGTAGTAATAATTTATATGTTTATATAATACAAATCTAAAAAAAAACGGCCAAAAAATTTTAAAAAATATTTTGCCTTAAAATTTTAACTTTGGATTTTCTATGAAGATTTCTTCAAGAAAATTATTACTGAACAAGCATTTTGCAGCCATTCTTTTCTTTTGAAAGTCCCACATTGTAGCTACAAAACAAAGGTCTTAATTGAGATTTCCAGCTTCTGAGACTACTTTTAGCGATAGAAGCTGAAATGTAACTTCGTCATAAAATTTTATCTCTAGAAAACCTGTAATTAGACATCAGATGGCATTCATGGGTAATTTTCTCATGGCGTCACTTCTTGTTATGACGTCATTTCGATTCACTCCATTATTTAACCTTTTTCACAGACTACACAATGATATTGAAGATAATAATTGAACTTTCAGCCGAGTAGGAAACACAAAGCACATTGAAGTAATTCTCGATCGATATACAGAAGAGAATAGACAATGGAAGAATCTGAAAGGCTCTAATGCTTCATCTCACAATCAATTAAAATACCTAAAAAACGTTATTTCGGAATTGAAAAAGTAATTAACGTAGCTAAGTTTTCTTTGTATTATTATTTTTTTTCTTTTTCATTTTCTCACAAAAATCGAGATCTTTAGCTGATGTGGTACGCTTTTCCTGATTTTGAAAATAAATTTCTTTTCCAAAATTTCTATTTCAATTTGTTTTTGCACGAAAAATGCCGTGAGAAAGTACTGTTATATACAGAATGTTTGAGTTTGTGAATACAACAAAATTATATCTGTGTATAACGGTCTATGCAGACAAAATTAAGTAAAATTATATTTTAAAAATTTCTGAATATTTTTATTTAGCGATTCATTTAAATGTGAGAATGCTAATTTAAAAACAGAATAAATTAAATTTGATTTTGGTCTTTAAGCATAATCAAGAAAATGAGATATTGTTCTAAAATGTATGCTTGATTACTTGCAACAGAAATCAAAATTTAACAATAAATTAAATAAATTTCAGACGTATACCACAATAAGGAAATGTGAACATTTCCGTTTTGAATTAAATATCATTTCTTTATATAAACTTTCAATGTAACAAAGCAAATACACAGTATACAAAGTTAGCATACAGTTACATGTATGCTAAACTATTCTGTTCGAATGATTCTGAACTTATAAGGCGGGTCCGCTTAATTGAGCTGTCAGCTGTAGCCTGGTGGTAAGATCTGGTTTTCGGAACTTGAAGATTTTCGGGTTCGAGAAACGATTTCACCTAAGAACTGTCGAGTAAGTGGATCTGGTGCAAGTTTCACCCAGCGGGGCCAAATGTCCTTTCTCTGGTGAGGTGTTGCAGTTTGGAGAGGGGGTCTCAGGTGTCGCCCTCATCATCTGACCGTGGTTCAAAATCACGATGTCCATTCCGAAATAGACAGAGTGCTGCTTTAAAACGAGATTTTAATATAACTAAACCCAACCATTTAAGTGAGCAACAATGAAGTAGAATCAGGAAGACAAAGAATGATGAATAACTTGTTGAAGTTATGAAGTATGAAACTGTGAATGCTATTAAGTTTCAATTAATGTCACCTTTAAAATTAGATAAATGGATATAAATAACAGAAGGCATATAAGTATTAATTATTTATAAAAGATAAAAACCTTAGTTCAGTTGATTTACAGTTATACTGAGGCTCAGTGCTGTGTTGCAAGTTTAATAAGATTAATTTTAAACTATTATTACCTAACAATTTATTTCCTTATGGACCAAATACTGAAAATATGTGTAATATTAGCCAGGCGCATTTCTAATAAATGCTTAAATGATAATTATTTCCAAAAAATTTATCAATTACTTTTTCACGACTTTAGAATATTTTCTATAAATTCATTCTATTCGGTGACGCAACTCAAGAAAGTTTTCATTCATCACATTCCAGTTAGTTTTCTCAAACGACTGGGGGCAAGAATGTGTGAAGTAATTCAGCTTATTACAAAGGTAATTGGTCACTGAATTATTATGAAAATTGGGAATCTTATTCCAAGCTAATGTCTTTATCGAACCGAAACAAGAGTAGGTGAATTGGTTAATGGCTAGGTTTAAGGACAACGCAAAATTAATTAAATATATAATAATAAATGAACCATAGTAATAATAAAATAATTAAACGTAATAATAATAATATGATAATTACAGGGTGGTTATAATTATAGTTCCACTCTGAAATGATCGTGAAAAGAAAATTACTGAACCAAAAGTTATCAAACTTCGTAATAGTTTAAAGGAGATCATGGGAATTTCTTTTCGACTAAAAAAGTTTAAAACTTACCATCAGAGGAGAAGTGGTGCAAGTTTCTTTTCTGAAATGTTTCGCAAAGCATATCCAATGTGGCGTCTCCATATTTTCTGAAAGCAAATTATATCGCATGACTGTATTCTCAACAGTAGCTCTTGGCATATCAGGAGGAATGATACACACATGTCGGTGTATCGTTTCTTTTAGTTCTACCAAATTATTTAGATTATCGCCGTAAATAGTATTTTTGAGATGATGCACATTGAACATGCTTTGTATCAAGTAAGCTATTGGATATTCAGTAAGACAGACACCAGCTTAAAACACATTTTAAACCGGTGTCTTCCTGTCCTATTTTGCTTAACAACATTACATAAGGCCATTTTACCTCTGGACTGAAGATTTGTTTGTTAGAAAATAAATTCCCATGGCCTCCTTTAAATTATTACCAAATTTGATATCATTTGATCCAGCAGTTTTCCTTCCATTACCATTTTAAAGAGGAACTTTAATTATAGGCACTCTGTAAATAATCAAATATAGAAAAATTGGGATTGAATTTTTAAAAAGATTATTTTATCACTAAGAAAATTTGGAGTTTAAAATTCTATTTCAGTTAAACATTAAAATTATAGATAAAAATCGATCAACAATAAAATGAAAAATATAATAAGATAAAAAAAATATGCAAAATATTTTGAATTGCTGCAGTAATTTATTTTTTTAACTGAGAAACTAAAGCTCTGCAGCATGAAACTATGAATATTTTCTTTAAAAAATCGGTTTTTGGCAATTGACCAAAGGAATGTCTTACAAATTACATAAAGAAGAATTCCTAGGAGTCCTTTTTTATGTCAAGATCACAATTAATTGTACTTAATGATAAAACATTAAAGCAGGTTTCGATTTAAAGAATGGGAATTAGGGTACAAAAAATTCAAGATTTTATCTGAATTGGGTTTTTAATTTTAATTCCAAAAATATACACTGAAGTGACAAAAGTTATGGGATAGCAATATGCAAATATACAGATGGCAGTAGTATCGCAGCGAAAAAGTATAAATGCGCAGTTCGTTTCCCAGAGCTTTCCTTTGTGTTCCAGTTATTCATGTGAACAGGTTTTTCGTGATTTATGGCGGCACGACGAGAATTAACAGACTTTGAACGTGGAATGTTAGTTGGAGCTAGACGCATGGGTCATTTCATTGTGGATATCGTTAGTGAATTCAACATTCCAAGATGCACAGTATCAAGAGTGGGCCGAGAGTATGAAATTTCAGGCATCACATCCCATCATGGACAGCGCAGTGGGCGACCACCTGCACTTAACGACCGAGACCACCGACGTCTGTGTAGAATGGTCAATGTTAATAGACACGCAACACTTCGTCAAATAACTGCAGGAATCAATGTGGGACCGACGAGGGACATGTCCGATAGGACTGTGCGGCGAAATTTGACTTCCTAGGGCTATGACAGCAAAGGACCGACTCGAGTGCCTTTACTGACAGCATGACATCGCCTGCAGCGACTCTCCTGGGTTCGTGAGCATATCGACTGGTCCCTAGACCAGTGGAAAACCGTGGCGTGGTCAGATGAGTCACGATTTCAGTTGTTACGAGCTGATGGTAGAGTTAGAGTGTGGCTCAGACCCCACGAAGCCATGGACCCAACTGTCAGCAAGGCACTGTTCAAGCTGGTGGTGGCTGCATAATGGTGTGAGCTGTTTTTACATGGCATGGACTCTGTCCTCTGGTGCAACTGAACCGATCATTGACTGGAAATGGTTATGTTCAGCTGCTTGCAGATCACTTGCAGCCATTCATGGACTTCACGTACCCACACAACGATGGGATTTTTATGGATGACAATGCGCCATGTCACCGGGCCAGAACTGTTCGCGATTGGTTTGAAGAACATTCCGGACAATTCCAGCGCATGATCTAGCCACCTAGATCGCCCGATATGAATCCCATCGAGCATTTATGGGACATCATCGAAAGGTCCGTTCGTGCCCAAACCCCTGCACCATCCACACTTTCACAATTATGGGCGTCTATACAGACAGCAGGGCTCAATATTCCTGCAGAGGACTTCCAACGACTTGTGGACTCCATGACACGTCGAGTTGTTGCACTTCGCCGGGCAAAAGGAGGACCGACACGATATTAACAGTCATCCCATGACTTTTGTCACTTCAGTGTATATATAAGCATATTTTCTCTGCTAATATCACAGATTAAATATGTTCTTTGCAATTTAAAAAATTTGAATGACCCTTAAAATTTTCCAGCAAAGAAAGTGAAATTTCAAATTGATAATCCGAAATTAGAAATGGCATTGCCAATGTTTAAAAAAAGAGTTTTGCTCAAAGAAAATAATAAATGAAATTTGTTGATATTTTTAAATATTTTAACTTTTGTTATTTGAGATAATACTGAATTTTCTATTTTTCAAACATATTTCCTTCATTTATTGTTGTTAATCTTTACGATGGAGTTTTCAATTTAATCTTTCTTAGTATACTTTTAATTTAAATTGAGATTCTAATGAATAAATTTAAGAGAATAAATAAAATGGAAAGTACTTCAATTCTTCAAAGTACAAGAGTAGGATTAAACATTTTCTTTCAACAAACTTTAATATCGAATGAATTAAACATATAAAATATAATAATTTGTTTTTAACTAATTTTCGGTTAAATAAAAAAGACCGTATTTTTAAAAGAAGTTGCAATTTATCGTTTGTATAAACGTTTTTCTGGTAATATTTGCAGATTTTAAATACATTCGATGAAAGTATATACTTAACTCTTCAAATAAGGCAGAACAATTAAATAATCTTTAAATATTAGCTGAGTCTGAGATTTTGATCAAAAAATAGGCAGGCAGTTTTGAAATATTTCATTTTTATTCTTTACTTTCTCGTGTTGTAAAAATACAATCAATGAATAAATAATGTATATCGTTAAAATATCCTAAAGCGAAATTCTGACAAATTTCCAAAGAATACAATTTTGGAATAATATCTGTTCTGTCTTTGAATATAATAACTCATAATATGATCAGCATATGATCTTTATACTAAATTTATACAAACATGTCCATTAATTAAGGATTATGCAAGTTCAGGAAAAGAAAGAGTCAGAAACAAAACAAATGTGACTTATTCGCAAAGCTTATTTATTAAAAAAAGGTAAACAACAAAAGATATGCGCTATGCTTGATATCATAATAAAAATTTCAATTTTTTGCTCCTTTAAGCAAATTACAAAAATAAAAAATCTATTTACAAAAACTAATAGTACATGGTTGGTGCAATGGTTAATACATAGTATGTCTCTAAGACGATGCAATACAGTCCTTACAATGCCAAGGTATGCTGGATATCAAATTATCGATCTGATCTTAAGGACTATTACACCACTCCTCAAGCAATGCTCTCTGAAGCTCCGGTAGACATGTTGGAGGTGGTTGACGAGCTACAACTCGTCGGCTAAGCATGTCCCACACATGTTCTACTGGATTCAAGTCCGGTGAGAATGCTGGCCAGTCCATACAAGTGATTCCTCAGATCGATGACATTCGTTTACTATTTTTCACGATGAGGATGTGACAATGCTCTCATTGTCATCCATAAACACGAATTCTGCGTCTATGGCGCCCCAAAACAAACGTACATGTTGTTCCAGAATGACTTTCCAATAGATTTGACCTGTCATGATTCCAATTTGAGCATGCAGGTCATTTCTGGAACTCATAATAATTCCTCTTCAAACGACAATCCTGTCTCATCGTAACAGTTTCGTTTAATGAAGTTCTCTTGGTAGTAACGGGTACCTGGCGCTCTCCATATGAAAGTCCAACGAGAATCGGACTGCAAGTTAAACCTGATTTCGTCGGAAAACCTCACATTAGCCCAGGGTTGCGAAGTTCACAATACCTACTATTTATTTCAGACTAACCGAAAGCGACTGTAATCTGCAATACGTGAAACACATCTGACAGGCCTACGAGCATATAGACAAATTTGCTCTAAACATCTACCTTGAAACTGTCGAACAGCGGCAGAAGAGAGTTGACGAGACTGGTCTGATATTTCGCTTCTCTGCTTCTTTTGACAATAACTGCCAACTACCAGCCCTCATTTGGCGTTGTAACTCGAGGGACGACCTGTGCTATAACATCTATTTGCATTACTATCATCTTGGAATGGCTGCCAAACACTGCAGATGACACTGTGTGGTTTCAAGTTTATCGGATACTTTTATTTGTGTGCTTCCATATTCCAAGCGACTGATAATTCTACCATGAAAAATTATCCAAATGCGTCATTTGTGTCATTACTATGCGGTTATTGCGTTGAAAAGCTTATAAAGCGCTTGCGACCAATTTTACTTCTTTATCAATTTTAATCCCGTTATTGTGATGCATCATGGCTGTCATGGTGGCTTTTTGCAATTTGCATATGATTCTTGAAGATGTGTTTTACCTATTTTACCTATTTACCTACCTATTTTACGTGATATACGTATTTTAGAGTCCGATTTATGTGCGACTCTGAATTAGCCTTAATTTCTGGACATAAGTGTAGGTTTCTAGCGAATTTTGAACAAAATTAGTACAAACTTTTATTATTTAAAGCATAGACGTATCCTTTTTTTAAAACAAATATGTCAATGGATTAACAGTCTGTACATTCACATACACGTAACCTCGTTAACTCAAAAGTGAAAACATTAAGATAACCTGACTCGGTACTTTAAATTGTAGTTTTGTAAATTTGTGTCAATTTTAAATTTCAATCGATGAAAAAAGTGTTTTCAAAATTCCTTTTTGAATTTCAATAAAATTTAACTCACACTCGGTTTTTACATACTTACCGAAGGTCCATAATTTTGTGCAAAAGGAAGGGGTGCTAACATCTCTATCAATTAACAGCTGAATAAAACCAATTAATTCACTTCTTTAAGAATAGATATTGTTATTTAATCAAATGACAAGTTCACTTTTTTTCCTTAATTTATAAGGAGTGATCCAAAAAAGTTAACAAAGCAAAGAAAAAATTATTTATAAACAATCGACACAGAATACAAATGGCAGAGACATATGTGGTGGTTACTTTTCTACATAATCACCAAACCTGTTGAAACTTTTGGCTCTTGGCACTTGGAGCATCATTGTCTAATATGAACTTTGTTTCGGATAAGTATTCCTTCAATACCGGGAAAAGGAAATAGTCATTAGAGCCTGTATGTGGAAGTGACTCCAGACCTCTCACATAAACTTTTCCAGCGACCTCTCTGTCAGCTTCAAAAGAACGACACTGTTTTCGCTACCTGTTGCCTATTCATTGTTTCTCCTCCGTACCCTTCAGCGATTTGTCTGTGAATATCCAATGGGGACACATTCTTGACCTATAGAAATCGTATCACAGCTTGCACCTCTGTACGAGACCAAGTCTCTAGACGTCTTGCCATTACTGTCACTGTTTTAAGTCTCGGTACTAACATTATCGGCTCGAATGACCTATTTAAACAATCAGCACTATCTGTCTCCAGTCTGGGTAACAATATTCCTATCCATAATTTCTGCTTTCCAAATACTTTTTTTTGGGTCACCCTCGTATATCCAAAATCATCACATTCATACAAATATTAGAACTATTTGAACAATATAATATTCTAATTCCTTATTTTTCCAAATTACATTTAAAAACTCATATTTTATTCTAATTAATATGCTTTTATATTTTCTATTTAAAATAATATACTTCTGATGAGAAAAAAGAAACTATTTAATAACTTCAGACATTTTATTTTTAAAAAATTGGGGTGGATCTGAGAGAAATAGTGGAACATGTATATGTCACGTAATAAATTCCCGACATGACCAGTTGGTTTACTTACTTCGAATTTTCTTATAGAATCTATAAATAATAATGTTGCTGGTAAAGCTAACAAAATTTTACAAAATCAAAATGTATTTATATAATATTATTTTTACTAATATCATTTTATATCCATTAAAATACCAGTGTCCCCTATTGAAATAGTTAACTCTTTGACCAGTATGTTACTGATGTTCTGTTAAAAGTGAAACTACAGACATCAAGTATTTTCAACCGATTTTATAATATAGTTATATATAGTTATATTCTCAGAGCAAAAGTTCTTATTTGAAGAAAAATTAAGTTAACTCTTTGAGACATAACAATTTGAAAAAAAAATAATAAAAGCATAGTTACACAAAGGAATTTTCAAAAATTGAATAAAAACCATTTTGATTACTTAACATAAAACATTTTTCAAATTAAGAAAAAAAATAATATTAACAGTTTTATAAGTCCTTTTCTTAAAGTAAGGGACCCATATAATCCCAATACTTCGAAATTAATCTAAAGCCACAAATAACATATTTTTTAATTATAAAACAACTTATTCACTAGCAATAAAACAAAATATAATTCTATGAGACGCATATATTCACTGCATCACACATTTTTCCAATCTTAATCACATAACTTATTAAAGAGTTTTGATCTTTTTTATTTATTTATTTACGTTTTTTCTATTATTTCATAGTTTAATCAACTGATCGAAAAAATTTGAACAAGATACTAAATTGTATGACAATGAGTAACTTAACTTTGAGTTAAAATATATTTCACTATGCATAAAAAGATAAGTAAAAGGCGAGGCATATTTTATCTCCCTTAACGACAAAGAGTTAATTTAGTTTTTATTAATTCTGTACATTTTAATAACTTGAAGGAAGCTTATTAGAGCTTCAGGAGATTTAGCTATATTTTCGATCTTTCTGTGAGTTTTTATATGAGAACATTTGTTTAATCCTTCATTTTGGAGAATACTTTAATTTCGCACTCACACACACACAAAAAATACAAATTGATTTCAAGTCCGAAAAAAATCACAAAATGCTGATTTAATAAAAACATTTTTGACATTCTCCATTTGATACCTTTTGCAGATTATACCTTAAAGATTAATCCTTAATTGGAAGAAATTTAATTAATCTTATATTTCTTAGGGTTTTTTTTTCTGTCAAACTTCACAATTAAATCTTAGCTTTTTTTCTCGATCTTTGTTCATTCCTGAAAGAAGAGAAATTTTGTATACTTATTTTCTTTACTTGAAATATAGTTTTTAGGAACAAATTACTTTAGCGGTTTTATTTATTAATCGCTACCAAATAATTATGAATAGTGAGTGCAATCAGTAATCCGATATCTGCCAAAGTTTCAAAAGTTTGTACACGTGGGACGAGCTTAATTTTCTACATATATAATATAAGATAAAATAAATTTGGAAAGAATCTCTTGGGTCTCATTGACGATAATCAGATGAATTAATTTCAAAATGAAGCTGCAATTAAAGTTTTCAATATACAATGAAAAGGATTTAAGCAAAATTTAGTTTAAACCTCACATTTCTGGAAAGTTTTGAAAGATTTTTTTTCTGAAAGAGAAAAAAAATGATACTTTATGTTGTGAAATTTTTTAAAAAAAACTTCTTAATCTGAATGCTAAATTCCTTCATGAAAAAAAGAAGAGCCAGACATTTTTCTAACAAAGGCATTTTTCTTTTATTATTAT
This sequence comes from Argiope trifasciata, assembly GCA_026543055.1. Taxonomy (NCBI): domain Eukaryota; kingdom Metazoa; phylum Arthropoda; class Arachnida; order Araneae; family Araneidae; genus Argiope; species Argiope trifasciata. The sequence goes on from JAPMOQ010013892.1 coordinate 415,195, forward strand.
TTTTCACTAGGAATGACAAAGGATCAAATTGCATTAACTAAACCTTTGTCCTATACTTTTTGTAAACTCTTTTCCACAAAAAAAGATATTTTGATTATAAGAAATTTAAAGACGAGATTTTAAGGATTTGATGTGGTTCAAAATGGCCGAAAACAATATTTTTATGTGTCTACTTTTTACATAGTTGCGTAAATGAAAATGATAATTCAAACGCAAAATTAAATAAATAGATGAAAATTGGCTGTAATTCTTGCATTATTTGGTCCAATTCATCAAGGCTTTCAAAACTCATGAAATGGAATAATGTATGACCGATTAACAAGAATTTACATATAACTCACAACTCTATAACTCGCAATGCGTAGCAGCTGGTATATGACATAACGCCTCTACATTTTTCCGAGACTTTGCACCTTCTTTAATTTTCTTCGATGTAGTTTTAATTTATGAATTCAAGATTTATGTATACTTGCAATTTCGTGCTTTTTTACATTTTCATGAATATCAAGAAATTAATTATTGTTTATTAGTAAGGTTATATTATTTTTATTGTCGAATAAAGTGAAAATTTCTCTAGCGAAGTAGTTTTACATTGTGAACACATATACTATGGTCTTGTTTGCAAAAAATAGAAGAATTACGTAAAAAATGATCTGCAAATCGCTTTTTAATTACCATAGAGCCACTCCTTATTTCTATATAGTTTCATATAGCTGGCATCCTTGCATAAGGGTAGTGTATCTTCCCCGTGATTTGGATATCCCAGGTTAGAATCCCGGTTCAGGCATGGTTGTTATTCTGTGTTCGATCTGTGAGTAGTATGAATGTGCCCCCCTGTAAAAAGGGGGTCGTGGAAATGACTGAGAAGCAGGATGTAGATAAGACGTACTCTAGACCCTAGTTGGCGCTACTAAAAAATAAGGGATGCTAAAATTAGGTTTAAATCGCGGACTATCGTTCGGCAGGCTTATAAAAGTGCCATTAGTAACTACAACACATAGTTTCAGATAAGCAATTCAATATCACGATTGCAAATATTTCTTAAAGACATTTTTTTTCCTTCATAAAGTACTAATTTCACTCGCTGAGTTTTCGCGTGATTGTTAAAATAAACATTCTCTCCTTTCCCTCAAAACCAATTCGACATTCACATTCAAGTCAACGCTTACTTTTTCTTGATTTCCAAGCAAGCGAGAAATCTTTTCTGCAAAACTTTCACGACAACGCAAATGCGTTGCTCATCTGGAGTTCGGAAGAGGAACTAATCCCAACTTTTAATGTATCATTAAAAGTTAATGAATAGCATGTCAATAATAATTGTCTTAAGATGGTAAGTTTTAGAGGTTGTAAAAAAAAGTTAAAATAATTTAATATCATTGAATGTAAAAACCGATTAGCAGTACTTAAATCTCAAAGAAAAAGACACTTAAATATATTTGGTGTATGATGAATCATTTTCAGAAGTCATTTACTGTGAATTCAATAATAAATCCACCAGACGCGCTGTTTCTTTGAAATCTAAAGAGCTATGTTCAAACCAAAATACACTGTAACATTTAAAGTTTCCAACAAATAAACAGTTGGAAGCAGAAGGAAAAGGCTTTTATTCTGATTTTGCGAATACTTGACTAGAAAGAAAAGAGTTGACTTAATTTAGAGCTTTTTGGTTGCTCCCTTTATGAAAATAAGATAAGTATAAATTGTAGTGAAAGTTTTAAAGCAAAACTTGTATAAAATCTTGTCTAGAATGCTGAAAGCATCGCTCTCAAGATTTAAAAAAACCGCGACAGAAGGCATTTCATGAATTATTCAACAAAAAACTTTGAGTGTGTCAGTCATTTTAAAGGTAAATTGAAAACGACAACTTTCACTGAAGAGCGGCTTGTTCACGAAGCATTTATTTATAATTTCTAAAGAATTCTTAAAGAACAAGGTAAAATGATTTAAATTGACCATGTATTAAAGGTTAAATAAACAAATAATTTTTTTAAAGGGCAGTAAAAAAATCCGATTCTTTTGTGTATGTTTTCTGTTGATTTATTTTAACTAGAAATGAAGTAAACTTATGTGACGTGATTAATAATTAACTACTACAAGATGCACCTTGTTTTATATTATGTAGTGAAGAAGAGACTTGATTGATATTGAAATCGAATTCGTACATTAGATTTAACGAATATGCTGTAAACATTAGATGGTTTTGATAATGATATGATAGATCCATCTTATATAGAATTTAAGATATTTTTAATATTTCTTTTTTAATTTTCTTAATTATCTTGATCATGCGTGATATTTCTATTTGAAAAGATACGATAATTGATTTTCCCATTGGTGAAGAACATTTGTTGTCATCATCTGCATCTGATAGAGAATTTTTGCTGCTCTCTCTTTTCTTTGCTTTCTTGATTTTTGAATCAGACGAAAAGAAGAACATAATTTTAATTACTGATAAAATTATATTTAATAACATTAATGATATGTTTAGAAAACTAAGAATGAAACATTTTCTAAATTCATCCCAAAATTATATAGTTTGCTTTAATGTGAGTTATTTAATCGATCTGAAATTTTAATTAATGAAAACGAGGGATCAGACGCTTACAATAAAGTCTTCCGTTCAAAAAATTATCTACACTATATACACTCGAATATATTCAGATTTATTTATTTGTGCCAAAAATGCAATGCAAGACAAATTAGTTTTAGCAACCAACACACTTGTGACACCTAAAAATCAAAATGATGATCGAAACTTAGCATATGAAAGTCGTTGACATAGACAATGTGTTTAGTTGATAATTACGAGTTAATTACTGGTTAATATGATAAACTGACTTCTCATTATAGCTGGTAATATATATACCTATAGGTTAAAGTAGTAAATTGAATTAACCCATAATTCCCATTGATCGTAATATTCGAAATTGACACTTTGAGTCTCACTTTGTTTTCACTAATGGTTGTTAACAGATGATGGCATATCAGAACGTTGCCGGTCATGAGCGCAACATTTGTCTGGTTCGAATTTTACAAACAATTCGCATTTTCTTCCAGCTCATCTTCGTAAACAGCCCGCATATTTTTCGATGTTTAAATATTTTTGTTGTTTTTGGGTTATTAAATAAAGCAGCAAATGCCAAAAAGGTACTCTTTTTGAGCTTCATTAATTGAAACACGATTAAAACCATGGTTGAAAGTAAGTAGATAGAAATATTGGCCAAAGCAATACCTTTCAGAAAATATATAATTACAAAAGCACCCTTCTAAAAATAAACGTATACAGGCAAAAGTCTGTCTCAATTTTTCGAATGACTCACTATTTAAAATCGGTAGATCAATGACAGAAATTGCTATTGTGTCTGTTCTGCATATGATCTCTTTTTTATATAAAAACCGTCATACGTCAGAAAGAAGACACAATAAAATAGGATATTACTAGTTACATATGCAAGTGTTTGGCATTAATAAACGGATTTTGGCAATTTTGGCATACGATATTTGGATATAAAGTTGATTATATCTTAACTATATATGTAATGTATTTAGAATTTTAAAGAAGATATCAATCGTTTTCTAATTTCTGAACAATATTTATACTATTTCTTATCGAAAAAGTAAAACAGAGATAACACATTGCTTTCATTTAGGTTTGACTTACTCCTAATTTGTTAATATTAAGATTTTAAGATCATTTTTTTAAATTATACATTTTTAAGTCATATGAACTCAGTTTTAAAATGCAATTTTCCACAATTTTTGCAAAGTTTTTATTTAATTTGATTGATGACTGATTTTGAAATCAGTCAACAAATGCATCTAGAGTCTTGCCAAAATAGATTGTTAAGTTCTTTTTGATAATTTTACATATATCACCAGTAGAAACGAAACCTACCAAATAAGCAAGACAGTATAAAGGTTTCCTAAGATAAAATAGTTCACTATTTTGGAATTCACAAAAGCCTTTGGGAAGCAAACTAAGTCAATAGTAATTTGATCAAGATTTAGTCTTCTGAGCAGCTTTTTGGACATAGGATTGTATATGCTAAGCGCAAAGTATGACTATGAAATGCGAAAGCTTGAAAGAATTCGTGTTTCGTTCTCAGAATACAATGAAAGTAAGATTTGTTTAAAAGATCCTATGCATTTTGGATTTATCTAAAGCTATTTAAATTTATTTCTGCGTCTATAATGTCTAAACAAATACCTAGTAATATAAAATATTCCTAACATATATCTTATTTCATGATAGTAGTGATAATAAGTTCTCGAGAAAGTTTCAGTAAGCACTATGCTATGCAAAAAATTCTAGGCGAAAATTGCTTTGGAAATAATAGGAAAAAATTGTAATTATAAAGTTAATTTCTATTCATCATGACTATTCCTGTAAGTTTCTTGCCAAGGAGAATGTAGAAAGGACATCTTTAATGAAATATAAGACATTTCCCACAATTTTGAACAAAATTGCTAGAAATCTTCCAAGATTAATGAATAAAGCGAATAGTAAATAGGAAAAAAAATATTAATGCAAAAAAAATCTTCAAAAATTCGACAACTTTAATGAATTTTACTCCATTTTTATGAAATCAGTTTTATCTGCTAGTTATGAGGGTTATCTTTAATTGTATAAAATACTAAAGTAAACATAAAACTTTTTCTCTTCGTGAAATCATAAAATCTTTTCGCATAATCCCTTAAAAAGAATCATCCTATAAACAATTTTGTTACCCAATTTCATATTCGTAATAATTAGATTCTGATTAGCCTTAAATTTTTTCAGGGATTAGTTGACTTCACATTTATGAGTGTTGTTGGAAATTGAATATTAGAAGTTTTTGCACATTTGTTTTTCTTAAACATCTTCGACTTATATACCTTTATTTGATGCTCTTTAATGAGATTTCAAAGCAGCTAATCTATCGGTCAGTAGTTTGCAATTTTTAAGGAACGTTTTTTACTTTGATTTATTGCAACTTTTGTTTCTAACTCGAAATTGATTAACTCCCTTTTTTTTGCGAATTAATTCTTTTGCATAATATGAGAAGCTTGCTTCGATGATAGAGATATTTCTATTAATAAAATTTTTAGCGGTAATCAAAGTGATATTTCATTCAATTAACTGAAATATCTTAGACACGCATAAATATGTCAAATGCCTTTCATATTTTTATATTGAAGGAAATATTTTCCTTCATTTCACACCGGCGCATTTACCAAATAATAAGACTTCATTAAAAAGTTAAATAAATACTTAAGTCCAAGTATTAAGGAAAACTTTAACAATATATTTTTTTAAAATCATGTATTTTATTTTTTAACCACAATGGGATTAATAAATAATAAGCTGTTAGATTGTTATAAGCTGTTAAAAGCTGTTAGATTGTTAAAAATTAAAAAAATGGCTTCATAAGTTAAATGAAATACATAAAACTATTTTTTTCATTGTTTTTTGCAATAATATATGATATGCTGAGGCATTTTTTTTTCGTAATGATATGTATAGTTACAAAATTTCGTCATTTTAATTACAGTTTGCCTTCCTAACCAATGCGTTAACAATATATAAATACCTTTTTAACAAATAAAATAAGAGCTAATGAATAATTTATTTCTTTTTTTTAAAGCATTTTGAAATGTTTTTTCGGATAAACATTAAATCATATAGGATTAGATAAGAAATATTTTAAGAATAATTGTGAAAAGTGATCGTCGCTTAGAATATTTTAAGATTTTAAGATAATAAAAAAATGTGAATTTCCCAAAATTATTCTCACAAAAACAGAAGAAAATATTTGACATGGCAATACATGACATATTCAAAAATATTACATGACCTTCTGAATGGAAATAGTCTCATTGTAAACAACAGGAAAACAGGAAAATCGAGCCTTTAGATCCTCTAATAATCTTGGGGAAATAGCGTAAAAGAATTACCTTTCCAAACATTGAAAAATTAATGCTCCTTAATTGCATCACGTTCATATATTATAAAAATAACGATTTTTTAAATATGGAATATATGCTAAGATTGTTATCTGTCTAGCTGCTGATAGTGAAAATAATCAATATTTTATTTTATCCTCAGAGATATTTTATTTTTAACAGTTGGTATTTTTTCATCAAGATTATTTCTGAAGATGTGAAAATCTATGCAATTTTTTACACGATGATAATTTTTTGTAAATTAAATTTATATTTCTCCTATTGTGAAATTATGTACTTAACAATGTTGGAAATTCCAATAGAATATATATACAATTTTTAACGATAATTTCTAGAGAAACATCTGATTTTTGGGTTAATTCGAAATTCTGTTTATCACTAAGTTAAGAAATTTGCTTATCGAATTGCAAAGCAAATATATTTTAAACCTAATTAAAGCAGATTTCAAACCAACAGCATATTAATTCCTCTTTTCGTATCCATTTTTAGAGAGTCATTAATGATTTCGGCGATCCGCTTTACTAACGCCAAGTTCCATTAAATACTCAAACGTGAAGTTAATTATCTGTTGTCCAGAACTCAACACGCACTGATGAGCCCTCAAAGCTGCAATTTGTCTTCTTTATTTTCTGTTTCTCACGTTCGCCAGAAATAAAAACTTTTTGTTGGCATTGGTTTGGAAAAGCAATCTTGAGTTTGTTCGTCAATGGTATGTTTTGTTAAGTTAACTGATACATCAGATGGCCAAAATTCTATTTAAATTAGTTTGTTAATTAAGTGACTTTATAATTTTTACAAGAAAGAAAAGCATGTTTTATAAATTACAGGAGACGCATTTGTCTCAGTGTTTTCCAGATATAAAATTGCTTTAATTATTTATTTTTCGACTAGCCCCTTTCAACAACCAGCTGTTCGTTCTCAATAGTATTAACAATAATTTAGAAAAGTCATCTAAATTTAAGAAACAGCATATTATCACGCTAAATGAAAATACTGTTTTAAATTATATTCCCACAATAAACATGGAAAGTCTTGATTAGCTACCTATATGAGCTCAAATTGATGAATTCATATGAATTAAATGAGCGGAAGTAGTTAAGGCTGAAGGCTATAACACGTTTTTATTCTTCTGTATTTATCGGAAGTAAAGGATTGAGGGAGACACGTAATAATAGATTATGTATAGACAAATTGTAAGTTTGCGCAAGAAAAATAATAATAATAAAACTTTTATTAGTTAATTCCTACTTAGGTCAACATTTGTTTTAATTTTAATTTCTTTTTATTGAATAATTACAATTGATATAAATCTGTATATAAATATGACAGAATCACCGTATTAAATACATTTAATACGGTGGAATTTTTAGTAGCAAAAGAATTTTTTTTTCCAGCGATCTATACGCTTCGACACTAACGGTATTTATTCCTAAATCTATGTCCTGCTAAATATAAGAGAGCTGTTTTCTCCCATATAAAAATAAAATCAATTAATTTATCAAAAAATTAATTGATTTTTGCAAGAAATGAGCTCGCATTCCTCACGTGAAAAATATTGAAGTCCTTGCATTTTACCAATTGAGGTAATACTTTTCAATTTCAATTTTAATTACGAACTGGTAATAATGCATTTAAGGTATTAAAAATTAATTGCATTTAATTAATGAATTAATATATATTTTTAAAGCTGTAATAACATAACTACAAGTTTTAAAAAATGTATTCGAACTGATGAGGACGAATAAAAAGTATTTTATCAACGATGGAAATTTGAACAAGATATATAAATAAATATATATAGGGAGAGTGTGAATTAATAGTGGGAACTGAAAAAAGAAAACTACTGGTAAAACTGATTTGTTGGTTACGACTGGGAAACCTTGTCATAGATTTTCTCAAAGAGATAGCGCAGTGAAGAGGAATTTTCTTGATTTATCTTGAAAAATAAAGTCACATGGTAATTGAAGACGTATATAAAAGTCATAAGCAATCAATTTTTTATCATTAATAAAATATCAATACCATCAATAAAAAAATTTGGGAATCGAACCTTTGGTTAGAGCAAGGAAATTAACACTTTGGGGTTTCCCCCCACTATTTTAAATATGCAGATTAATTTGCATTGCCCAATGAAGAATTATCCTAAGCGTAAAATCATTATATTTATTGAATGAAATATGGAGATGCTTATCTGTATTTTATTTTAAAGCAATTTTAAAGAAGATACAGGTCTTCATTACTTCGGAGATAATATAAAGCAATTCATAACACAGGTCATAGAAACGAAATATATTTTTAGATTCCCTATTATGAGGTGTTTGTCCTACTTTTTAAAGAAACATATGAAAAATATTGAAATTATCTGGAGATAATTTCAAAACCCCCCTTACGACATGAATTTCCAATGATAAGTTGATTGAATTTGAAGATGATACAAGTTTCAGTAATTATTATCTACTAATTTTTAAAAAACGTCATAACGCTAACCTCTCACTCAATTGCTATATTGGCCAACTACAAAATTTAAATTAATTTTTGAGAAATTAATTGCTTTTGAAACAGGAAAATAACATTAAATAATCCTATTTTGCTTAAAACTACGTTTCTAGAAATAAAATACATAACTGTACATATAAAATTGGTATAAGTAATTAAAATAATTTTTTTTAAAGCTTTCATGTTCTGATTTATCTTAATAGTGCTGTAATTAAAAATATTTCTTAAATAATCTATAAACAAGGTTAATGAAGTACTGTGCAAGAATTGCTTGATTCTAGTAGAAATATGGGAAAATTTTCATGTTATAAATTCAGTAATCTAACATTCAAAGGTCCGTTCAACAATAGGAAACAAAACAATTGAATAATATTTAAATGAATTTTTAAAATTTAACACTTAAGTTTCTTTTGATGATTAAATAATTATTACAGTAATAGTCATTCCATTAAATAAAGAGCCTATCAGTAAAAAAAAGTTTAAAATGTTATTTTTCAATAAAAAAACTTATACTAATTTTAATATACTCAATCCATGAATATTTTATCTATGTTTATGTATTTACAAAGATTTCTATTAGAGTATCGATTTTTTTAAATTTTCTTTTATACTTTTTTTATTTCAGAACTTTGTGTAGATATAAAAAATAACATTTCAAAGAAATTAATAACGAGCAAATAAATGTACATTGTTCTATATTTGATTCATTCAACTAATCATAAATTATTCTTTGAAGCATTTTCTAGTATTATTTTATGATTGTGCTTCACGAACAATAATTCCGTAGATCGTATTTTCTCAACAAAAAAAAGTATTATTTTAATTTAATTCCTTCGGAAATCAGTCGTTTCACATGATGGAAAAACATGGAAATTTCATCTCGAGGTGTAAATAGAAAAAATTTAGGAAAATATTTTTTCTCTTTCTTTTATTGTTAATCAATTCAATAATCTCAGTTTATTGATTGATATCATCATCATGATCAGGTATTCATAAAAATACCTGAGATCCACTCTTGAATTTTTTTACTTGATTTGTGGTTATAAAAACAAATTAAAATTATATTTACTCCAAAAGCAAAATAAAAAATTAAGATTCGAATGTGCGTTTGTTTCTTTGCTGTAGAGCTCTCGGTATTTAACGAATCACAATGCGAGAAAAATCTGACAACTAAGCTAAAGAAGACGTTGTATTATTTTAGGAGGGGCCTTTCTTTTCTGTTTTAAATATTACGGCAGAGAAAAAGATTACAGAGATAATTAAATGCTATAAAAAAGCCCTCTTGGGAAGCATCATTAACCTTAAAACGCTCGAAAAGAACTGGCAGAACAAACGTTATTTGGTGCTTTTTCAACAATGCCTGTAATACCAGCTCCTGTTGCGAAATACTTACTTAAAGATGCCAGCTGAATCAAGAAACTTTTTTATAAGCTCTTTAATATTTAAATGATGTATGAATGAGAAAATGAGAAAATAATAAATGTTCTTTCAGTACATAGTAATGGTTATATTTAAATAAACGCTGTGGGTTTTGCATACCCTCTGTTACAAGATAAACAGCAAAACGAGCAATTGAATTAAACCTTTCACAGTTATTATTGGTATGTTTTTTATTAAATAAATTATTCTTATTTGCTCTATTATATAATTTTAATATTTTATGTTATACTTCTGAAGTCTATGCTAGCCAAATAAAGAAGAACATAAATTAAAGATTCTGTTGTCAATCTTAATTTCTTGGATTTATTATTTTCAAGCAATAACACAAAATAAAAGAATTGAAAGACAAAAAAAAAAGAGAAAGGAAATAAAACTTTTTAAAATGATTAATTTAACTATTAATAAATTTATTTTTGATACGTATGTACAAGTTTTAATCGCTCTTTTTATTTTTAATCATCTTGCGAAATCTTTGTATATTTTATTCATAATATTTTAATACTCAATGTAATGTGGAAACGTGAGGCTAATTTTAATTTTGTAGGAATATTCACTTTAATCACATTGATACCTCATACCATACTACGTTCTTCCCTTCGTGTGGTTAGGATAGGAGGATGTCAGCTCATGTGTCGCCTTCGTCATCTGACTTTGGTTCACAATTACGAGATCCTTCAGGAAATAATACTAATGTTGCTTTAGAACGTTATTTTAAAATAACTAAACTCATATCATACTAATAGAATTTTTTCAAGTGTGTTGGATTATCTTTCAGTCAATCATTCTGTTTAATTTTAGCTCGTTTATTCCATACTGAGTAAGTGAGTCGAAGAATTTTTCAGATTTCCTACATTTTTTCTAGAATTTCCTGGAATTTCAAAAACAATCGGACGTCTTCATTCATACATAAAATTACACATGCACTATTCTAAAATCAATAGTTAGTTATGTGTTATAGTTTATGATACATAATGCTCATATAAAGATGTTTCAATTTAATTTCTACAATGTCAAAAAAAAAATTAATAATCTATTCTGGAAAGCTCGATGCAAAAAGAAAGGGGGGGGGATTTACTTTTATACATTTGTTAATTTTTTTTTCATTTATTGAATTAGGAGCACTCTTTTTTACGTAAGGATAAAATAGAAGCATAATGGAATTATTATTCCTTCTAAAGTGAAAATTCGGCGAATTTTTTTCTCCCATACCATCTACTTTATAGTTTTTTTCCCTCTCCCTCAAATCGCAAAGCCTATGCATTCATTAATAGTTCACATGTATAAGAAATGCACAGTTCTTCCATGCAACTGGCCTTAAAAAACGTTCCTTCCCAGGAAATGCCAGCGCTTGCAGAAAAGGGCTGTCGTATTCTTTATCGAAGAAGATTTAGCAATTTCTCTGAAACTCTTAAAAGCCCTAAATTAAGTATTAACAACCAGACTGATGAATAAAACTCATTTGATAATAAAAATAGAGTAGCATGGAATAAGAATTAAAAACATTCGAATTTAATTTAAAATGTTTGGTATTGTTTTTAAATAATGCGATTTTTTTTTTTTTTTTTTGATTTTAAGAAATTTTATGAGATGAGTCAAATTGAAGCTTAACTTAACTATTGTTAAATCTTTTCCACCTTTCCATTTACTGTGCCCTTTGAGAAAGGGAAAAAACCCACACATACATTATTTTCGTTTCAGAATAATCTTTGTGACTTATAAATGGAATGGTAAGTGCAAAAATGAAATATTTTATTAATAGAAAGCTAAAATCGGTTCAATTTATTAATGCTTTTCAAAGAATTTTAATAAAACGTTAATACGAAATTTTGAACTATTTTGAGGTAAAAATCTAATCTTCGAGTGTCAGAGAGAAGATTCTCTGAAAGTTTTTGCTGCCCCACATTAGATTATGATCAATCTTTTTAATGAAGATTGTCCTGTCGCAAATTATTGTAGCAACTAATTATACGTATTTATTAGCAAAAATCTGAAGCAAACATAAAACTATAGTATTATTATTATTATTATTTTGAAAATTGCTCAGAATTTACGTACGCATGCAGGAAAATGAGATACGACCGCGATACACAATATTTATTTGTTTCAACATGAGATTTCTCACAAAAGTAACTGTATTCTAATATTTTTGCTCTTTCACTTTTACCTTTTTTAAATATATGACTGCTCGAGTTTATTCAAAAAATTATAATCTCTAATGACCATGTACGATTATTACATCTTATAGTTACAATTTTTACATTTTACGATTACGATTATGGCATTTTTCGATAACGATTACTACATTTTAAATTTGCGAGTATTATATTTTTCATCACACATGATTATTAAACTTTATGACTACGATTATCACATTTTTCCTTTATTAAATCCTCCATTAAATATTAACAACTTTCAGTCAATTTCCAAACAAAAAACTAAGAACAGCATTTCAATAAGGAAGTAATTTCTATCACATACAACAAATATCGTATGAAAAATTTTATTTTTATTCAGCTCGATTAAAAAAATATCAAACATTGTAGACAGTTATAAAACTTTATATATTTGACATTTCTGTCTGCAAGACATGAAAAAAAGAAAATCATTTTTTGTAAATAAGATATGGATTTGGAATGCAAAAGAAAAAACAAAGGAAAATAACTATTTAAAAACTATTTCTTTTGTTCGTAAATCTGATCAAAACAGGTATTAAATAATTTTCTAATATAATAAACTGCATATATTATTCAGAAAACTATTAAAATTGTTGTTAAAAAACACTAATAATTATAAGCCAGTTTGAGAAAAAATGTCAGGTTCCACCGAGATTTGAACTCGGATCGCTGGATTCAAAGTCCAGAGTGCTAACCATTACACCATGGAACCCTTTCCCATGCCGGGAATCGAACCCGGGCCGCCTGGGTGAAAGCCAGGAATCCTAACCACTAGACCACATGGGAACGTCAAATGCTAGATAAGTAAAGACGGATGCAGTATACCTGCCCTAGTATTGAGTGAAATGTTTGTCATTCTACCAGAAGGTCTTGAAGATTTGTCTTCAGAAGCCAAAAACTTGTTTTCGAAGAAAACAAGAAACTTTAGACCATTTTAATCTTCCTACTTGCTAGTTGCGCCATCTATTGAATTGATGCGAGAGAATAATAAAATTTAATTTACCATTTCAACCGACAAATTAAAAAAAAATTAATTAAATAATAACGTTAAAAACTTAAGTAAAAAAAATGTTTTAAATCTTAATCAGTATTAAAAAAATAGAATTATTCCATATGTTATTGAATTTTCTTATCTAATTCATGAAAATGTCTTGCAGTAAAGAAAAATAATTTTGAAATTAAATATTTTACTTTGCCAAATGCTTCTTAAAAACAATTTTAATGGGTATCAAATCTAGTGTTCTCGTATTGGAGTGAATTTCTTTTAAAAATGATGTGAATTTTTTTACATGAATTAAAAATAAATTTTAATTCTTACATGTATTAAAATTTTGTTGCGCTTTTTAAAATTGTATTTGGCACTTATATACTTTAGAAAGAGAAAAGTTCACCTTGGAGAGATCATTTTTATTTGCAGTAATTAAAAATTAAACAAGATGTAGGCTCTTTTCAACAATATTTCCAGAAAGTATTATTGCACAAAAACGAATTCTTACACCGTTCCTTTTTTTCCTTCCCCCTTTCTTTATATTAAAAAAATATTTTTTCTTCCAATAGAAAAAAAAAGCATTTTTTTCAATGAAGAAACGCTATTGCACAGAAATGCATAAAATTTACAAAAAAATTCCTTCTATATCTCCTTTTTAATTTACTATAAGAAAGTGGAAATCTCGCCAAATACACTACAGATATTCTTCTTCATAAAGAAAAGAAAATACTTTTATTATTCTTAAAAAACTAATTATTTTTCTTTTCAAATATTCTCATTGTTTGATACATCTGAATATCAGTAATTTATAAATTTAATCTATCACCGATATAATTATATAATGGTTTTGATTATTGAAGTAGAATAGGGAAACGATTGTGAACAAAACTCATGAATTATATTTTTCATTGTATAATGTTTTTGGATACTGCTTTTTATCTGTTTCACAAAAATCAGGTCAAAATTCGGAGGATTGGATATTCAAAGATATCTCGGAATTAACATAGTTTTTGTACAGTGTGAATAAGTGCAAAATTTTAAACTTCAATAAATTTACGAAAAAATTTGATTTCACAAAGGACACAAATCGAAGTATCTCCTTCATAGTATAAATTACTGCAAAGGCTAATTATTCTTACTGATAAATAGGAAATATATTCAAGATTTTCATTTCAATCGAATGCCAATTAATTTCCTTACCGTTAGAGTGAATTCCATACCATTAATTTCCATACCGCATATTCATCGAATACAAAAAAAATTTAATGATATAAATGATTAGATTTCATTTCGTTTATCAATAAATATACGACTGAAAAACATTTCAATTTTTTATTTTTTATTTGCAACTCCGCACTTAGAACAAATTTATTGATTCAGTAGCATTTTACGCCGAAAACTTTCAATACATTTGCAAATAAAAATGAACGAGTAATGAATCTTCTCGTAGCTCTATTTAAAGTTATATCGGATCTCATGATGCATCCTCTCTTTATATCACAGCAATGTATTAGTTGCTAATGAGTAGAAGTGGAAACAAGTTGTGCCAATTATGCACAATAAGCTCGCCGTGACAATTTTCATTTGGGTCAATCATATAGTTTACAGAAGGAAAACAGATGTAACGAGGAATTGCATGACTGATGATTGGTGCAGCTGCATTTGAGATATGAATGTAACATCACTGATTTGATTGTGATTATATTTTTTATGTATTGAAAGCCATTTTCAGACGGCGCTATGAGTTTGCTTACGGTTTCTTACAGTAACATAGTTCATTTCGTTCATTCGCTTCATTTTACCAAAAATCACGAAATTGCAGTTCAATTTTTCAATTCTTTTTAATTATTATTATTTATTTGTTTATTTATTTATTTTATTATTATTATTTATTTGTTTATTTTGCATGTTTCTAATATTCAACTTCTGCTTATTCTTTAAACGACTTTTTTTAAAATCCGTTTTATAACCACACTCATATGAATTGTATTTTTTAATGTAAATAATGGAATATAATTTTAAAATGCAGATATATTATATTAACTGTATTTTACCTCAGACGCAATGGTTTAAAGACTATTCCAGTTATAGGAAACTTCTTATGGAATTATTGGGACGTTCGGAAAGTCATTTCGTATTTTTGTGTCAAAATGAAAAGAAATTT